>BQNB010045118.1:0-44478 GCA_026074375.1 Tanacetum coccineum
GTTCCTCAACATTGTGGCATAATTCTTAGCCGCTTGCCTCTTCCTCCTTGCCGTTTCTTCCCTCAGCCGCATGTTTCTTCCTCCTTGCCGTTTCTACTGTTATATGTATAAGACCTTGTTGACTTACACTATCTCTCTAATTTTGCAGCTTGCAATAAAAGAAAAAAAGATCGGTCTTAATTACATCAGATTAAGCATCTATACCAATGAAAATATATAATCCCACCATAATTTACAAAAAAATAACTAATCAAACATGTACTTCGCCATATTTATCAGTAACCATAACACTTTTAGCTCTTAACAAAGTTGGTGCGTTGGTGGGCATACAAAACTCACTCACCACAGAACGAAACCTTTTCTAACCATCTATTAAATAGAAATATAGACATCAAAACTATTTTTTCGCGTTTGATCTGTACCATGACTTCAAAGGGCCTGACCAACTCTATATACAAAAAGCAAATGAAACTAATATTTCGAACGGCTAAAAGTCCATAGAATACCTAGTGCCTTGCATTATTCTCTCATTGAGCTTCTTTTTTTGCTTTTGAGCTTCCAAGCCACCCAGTAGCTGAAATAGTAAACCAACAATTACTTTTATCAGTTTCATGTATACCAGATAGATTAGCATTCAAATAGATCTATTCTATAAATGTTGACACAACCGCGTTTCTAGCTGATGCTTCATAAGGATCGAAAATCCACAGTACACTTTGCGTTTATCATTATAGAAACAATCTAATATTCAAAAATATTATTTTTTTGGCATATTTGCCACTACAACTATTTATTAAAAAGGTTAAAAAAGATTGTTGTTTCAGGCTCGCACAAAAGAGCTGACCATTGCATTGACACAATGTGCTAACCCGCCTTTTTATCCACCGCTAGTTTATGCAAGAACATGTTCTTGTATTCAAATTGGAGATTGCGTCATTATTATATCTTTTTGAAAGTAAACTTCATATTATCAAAATAGGCCAAATCGGGTTGGGTTGGTTAGGGTCCCAGCACTTAAAGCTGAGGATTTGGGTTTTGACCCTTTCCTCTGTTACAAAATAAAGCAATTTTTTAAACAGGTCAAAGCTTGCAGACCAACTAACCCTCTTTTGTGTCCTGATTATATTAATGATCCAAATAACATAAACAACAATGATCAATATAAAAACAACGATCAAAATTATACCATGTCATTCTAAATGTAGGCACCGTTAGATTAGAAGAAATAATAAGCAATCCTAAACCCGCTTTGCTACAGCAACCTTCTGCAACTCAGTACCAAACGGTCCTGCTGCAACAACCAAACGCCTTCGATGCAACAGCAAGTCAGAAGATTGCAGCATGCAAAGTGATCACATATCATATTAGACCAATGCTCCTGCTACGGAACAAAAACTAATGGAAGATAAAAACTCAGAAGTTCGTGAGGGTGAATGCATGCTTTGCACCTGAATTGACACTATCTATAAAAAGGCGTGTCAAACATTATCAGGAAAACTCTTTACATAGGGCACCTTAAAATCCTTCATAGGCGGCTACACTTTTTCAACTACACAAATTCAAACACTATTTCCTAAACATGTAAAGAGAGAATAGAGAGTACCATCAAGGGTTGTGTTTTTTGTTTGCACAAATGAAACACAGCTACATAAACAAAACCCACAAACCTGCAATCATCAAAATCACCAAAAGGATTACCAATTCAATCAAATACAATTCAATCAAAATAAAAAAACTTAAAAGATCCACGAACCAAACAAATTTATAAACCAAATCCAAAAAACCCTAAACTATATAAATACCCTAAATGAGATTTACACAAACTTAATGATTACCCATAAACAAAAAACACTATTACTTATAACAAAGATGTAATTTTCAAAACCCTAAAAACCCTTTTCCAATAAAAAAAAACTTTACCTGGTGATCTGGTTTTAACCGGCCTCCTACCTTCCTTTTCAAACGGCTTTTATTAGCTAGGCGAACTGGTAGCGACTCCGGTTCCCGAAAAACGGGTTAGTCGAGTCCGATTTTCAAAACCATATGAACTATGAACTTGACATATAAATTTTATGAAGCTTTGTGAGTTTAATTAGTTTATAATATGAATTTTTCATTTTAAAGTTGTTTTAAAAATAATATTAATTGGTGTATTTAATTAGTTTATACTTATACAAAATGCTTTATTATGTGTATTAATTTAATGTTTAAGAGACATTTAATGGATGAAACATTTGTGCATTTAAAGATTGTACTATAAGCTTTATGAATTGTATTACTTAAAACATTAATGAAGAGAGGGTGCAATTCTTTTTATATGTAGTATAGATTAAAAGTAACAAGGTTTTTAGCCCGCGCTTCGCTGCGGAGCGCAGGCCAAATTATTTTTTTATGACTGAACAGTGCAAACGACATTGAGACAAAAATGGTTTTATGTGTATAACAGAACCTGAAAAATGATTCAATTGCGGAAGTCGATTTTAGTTGGCGGAAGTGGATCCAGGCGCATTAGAACGCCATCAACAAAGGTATCGACACCGGTATATGTACGTTCATTGGAAACTCGTGGACTAACAAATTGCATAGCAAATTCATGTTGGAAAGAAATGTGAACAGTCAGAGATCGGCTTTTCGTTTCCCCCGCCTTGAAGGAAATCCACTAATGAAACAAAAAATGAAAAATGGACATTGTGCAAATGCCTCTTAAACAAAAAATAAACATCAATTGATAAGAGGTGTGACCACCATAACAGATTAAATTCATGGCAATTAAGATAGTAGTTTAGTCACCGAACAGTTGGCATTGTTAAGAAGTCATACAGTAGTAAACAAATAAACAATTACCCAAATTGGTATCATTCTACTAATAATCCTTGACAGAAACCTCTGGTTGTCCTAGAACAGCGCCTGCTTGGCCTCGAGCAGTTGCTGCCTCATTTTGAGCTCATGGCTGTCCTTGAACAGTGTCTACTTGGAGCATAGAAGGTTCTTTCGCTTGATTGGGACTGCAACAACATTGCACATAACCAAGTCAACAGTATGTTTTAATTTGGGGTGAAGGAGGCAGAATTGTACCAGCGACAGTTATATAACGCGCCTGAAACAACCGAGATTTTGTATGAGCAGATAAACAATCCTATCAATGACATGAGGGACAATTAAATAAGCTTCTGAATTAATTCCAGAAGCTATGGATTATGACAATTCATGCTTTTGTTTCGGCTGATATAAAAATTTAATGGTTCTATTGCTTTTAGCATGTAATTCGAGTAAGCCGCCAAGTATATATTCATTTACCCTGGTTCTATTATAAAGACCAAATTAAATTGATGTCAATTATGATTGAATATGATCACAACAATTCCACTTTGCTATTGCTAAGAGTATATCCTACATGAGAGTTATAACCAATCAAAACAACACTAATTTCAGAGAAACACTAATCAATTAAAAGGGGTGTTTGGATTTGCATTTTAGCGCTGCAATTTTAACAATGTACTACTACCATAAGCTCAGAACCAATCAATTAATGATCATTACCACAATCCAAAAAGCACATAACTTATCAGTATTCAAATGAAAAGCTTGCCCATGGAATCTCTAGATATTCCTTCCTGTTATACTATTAGTCTTAGATGGAAGCCAATCTTGCAGACAACTTATAGAACATGGACACATAATTTAAATGCACTTTACACTAAAAAAAGAAAGCAAAATTACAAAAGTAATGAGAAGTGCTTTGAATATAGAGAGGCGCAGCGCTAATTATAATCGGCTATATAAAGATATTACATGTACAAAAGTCTCAAAAGCTATGAAGTAAATACATCATATTCAGTTACATATCTATGAAGTAAATACATCATATCCAGTTACATATTTAGAACCACTGATTTACAAAATTTTATTAGGCAGTAGTTTCTAATCCTGACATACTACACCTATCATTATTGGTTGTAGTTCTCTTATTTTTTACATGAACCAACATATATTTCATTGCATGTTTTGTAGGAAAAGCCATTTTGACATTTAGGTGAGTTAGTTCATTAGGTTTCTTACTTGTTCAGGTGACACAACTCTACATTTTCTAAAAATCCAGCCGATGCACAAATATGTCAATCAAACTAACTTGTGAAAAAAGGCATTTACGTGTTTCTTAAGTAGGCTTTTTGAAGTTGTGAATAACTTTACATCAGCCTCAAATACTCTAGAATCCTAAGCTGAACTTTTTGAAGGTGAGAATAGTAGCACCAGACAGCAGAAAGAACAATCTATACATATGAAGTGACATGTTTATCTTTCTGAAATAGCTTATGTTAACCTAAGAGTATACTCTATGTACCTGTTTCTTTATTGGGCTTTCAAAAATCATAGTTGCACTTTCTTTTGAGAAATTTGTCGCCAATGAAAGTGGCTTTCCTTCCCTAATCAACTGGTATAGGGACATTAGTATCTATGGGTATAGTGTACTGATATATTTCTAATGATAACAATAGGCATAAGGGTAACTTTCGGTTGGAATATATACTTGTAGTGTCTTAAATTACAAAACATCTCGACTAATACTAAATACGCAGGTACATAGCGATTTATTAATTAGACATTGTAATATACTCAAATTCTATTATATTTTAGTTCGAATTCTATTAGGCATTATTAATGTGTCGTCTAAAATTTATGTAGTACACAAACGGGTGGACAAAGCTAACCTGGACCAGAGAAATCTTAAGACGCTAATCACATCTAGCAGGGCTGTTGGATGTTGTTTGTGCGTGACGTTGGGCTAACTGGCTTTGCCGGCTCCTCCCACTACCTAGTTGTCCCCAGGTGGCTTAAGAGTCCTTGCCTTCATTGGTTTCGCCTCCAACTCCAGACCTGATTAGGAGGGAAAAAAACAATTGCGTCCAAATAAATAATACTCGTTAAATGTTGTTGGGAATTTCAAATTAGTGCCAAAGACCAGTTTGCTACCAATGTTTATGATAATATGTCGCCCCTTTTAAAGACGAATCGAATTAACCTGCATTTTTTTAAAGTGCCTTTTTACTACTAAATTAAGTATATGAACAGGTTCCCTAATTCCATTAGCCACTCAAAACTGCTCAACACATTGTTTTAAATAAATGTAGCAACAGCTAATAAAACTTTACCAAAAAAAAGAACTTATAAAAGCAATCCTAAACACGCCATTTGTAATGGCTCTGCTTAGCGAGAATGGATGAAAGATGGAGAATGTTGCTATTTTACTACAAAATAAAACACATGACTCTAAAAGGGAATTGGCCCAAAGTACATTGTTACCTGAGGTGTAGCAACGCCCAGATGTGAAACCTCAACCGTCTTCATTTCCTTCTTAAACCTCTGCAATTCAACTGCAGAATCTTTCATTGTTAGCCAAATTGCTTCCTAAAGTGGTGTGGTATTATTTATTAGTAATGTATTGTTAACAATTGGTCGTGAGTTTTCTTATCCGATGGTTACCCAACTTCTGCTGCCATATACAGTGTAACCAAGAAGCCCTCGTTGTCAATTATTTTATGACCTGTTGATATAAAAATATATTTATAAACATACTTAATCGGCAGATAGTTGATCATACACACGACCATGATAATAAACATCAAGGTAACTTAAACGAACCTGCACAGTGGTGTATATTTAGAAAAAAGAACACATTGTATAAGATGTTTTCAAGATGCAAGCAAATAGTCACCTTTCTGTAAGCTTTTGTAACTGTGATAGTCGTTATGATCTCTGTTAGTGACAATGATTATCAGCCACTGTGAGCACCAAAGAGAAAATGCTGGAGGGTACTCTTTAAGATATGTAGACTCATTTTCTATTTGAATAAAGTATTCTATTATTTTGAGGCTCAGATAAATAAGCAATCAGATATGAGTATACGGCTGCCATGGCTGCAAACTCAGCAAGTTTACCCCGCCAAGATGCACGTAATCCGAATTTTAATCGAACCCGCTTAGAGACTACCAAATATTATCATCACAGCCTCTTAGGATCGTTGTCCTTATCATCTTTTAGAAACTGCTTTAAAACGCTTTAAGCATATCATATTACTATACTTTACTAAAGGGCATCCCAGTTTGGGCCAATGCAGAATACACGACTCCCAACTCCTAACACATGGAGGGAAGAGAGGGGGGGAACGTGTCGATATTTATCAATCGGTACTAAAATAAGAAAAAAAATGGCAAACACATATAGTACATACCACACACATGCAGACATTCAAGTCATCGCACGCCGATTAACATCGCCACACACCATGGGCGGTGGCAACAAAGTAATCGACGGCATCGAAAAGACTGTAGCGTCAGAAACATTCGGCAACAAACATTACAGATATTTATCCCTATTCGGATACTTCGTTACTACTGCTAATTGGTAGCTGTAGCCTAATGGAAAAAACTTTCAGCACACATGAAAATAATGAAACCTGTTTCCAACTAAGCGACATAGTAATGCCCAACCACCTGAGTTGCCCAGCCAAGATACATATCAGCTTTCTAAAGAATCGATTTTGCCCACATCTGCATTTCATCATCACGACTTCTTTTGTTCTTACCGGTAGTCTAAAACAACCATACTTGGCAATGTTCAAGTAAAATATAAATGCGGAAAAGTTATATGTGGGCTAATTTTGCAGATTACGACCCAATCATCGTCGTCACACACCTATCACTATCGTCACACGCCATGTATAGCGGAAACGAAAGGATCAACGGCATCGAAGAAGCATAGGCCGAAGGTATAAGAAAGCTTAAACCATAATTATAACTTACTATATAAAAAGCAGTAATCGATAAAAGCGCCCGGCTAAAAGCATTTATAATGTTATACCCGTCCGACCCGGGTTATAATGAAATGAGCATTTAATGATACCGAGTCTCACCTTCCTGTGGTTGTTAGTATTAAGCAAAAACAACAACAATCCCAATAGCAATATTAGTTGTTCTTTTTAAGCAATACCAAACAAACGGCATGACTGCAACCACAATACAGAAAGTTGGAATGAAATGAGAATTTAATGATACCGAGTCTCACCTTCCTGTGGTTGTTAGTATTAAGCAGAAACAACAACAATCCCAATAGCAATATTAGTTGTTCTTTTTAAGCAATACCAAACAAACGGCATGGCTGCAACCACAATACAGAAAGTTAGGTAGATAATAATCGCCACATTTAACAGTACCTCAATTGGTTGCTTGCTGGCTCCTGGCTCTTTTCACTCAACAGTGACTTTAAAAGAAGGCTCAGATATATTGTGACGGAACTTACTTTGGGCTAATAAGCCATGGCTGCAATCACAGTTGCGAATGCTACATTTTTAAGTAGCAATTTCCACCTGAGTTTCCCAGCCAAGATACATATCAACTTTCTAATAAATCGATTTTGCCCACATTGGCATTTCATCATCACAGCTTCTTTTGTTCTTACCGGTGGTCTAAAACAACCATACTTATATAACATTCACCAACACGCTTTGCATATCAATCTTCCCAAAGTGTGTTGGGTTTTAATTAATTCGGGTTGGAAGCATTAAATACATTTAACCCGGCTCCCGGTTGGACAGACCACAAAAGCGTGCGCCGCCTGCAAGCTTATTAAGCTTGCCTCGCCACATTATATCATTTAATAAAAAGCAATCCGCCTTCTGGAACAGCTAAAAAAGAGGATTAATACGCCCTGGCTACAAATCTGGTAACTTGCCTTGCCAAGATGCGTATGGGCCTCAGTAAGCAATGTTCCAGTAAAATATAAATGCAAAAAAGTTATATGTGGGCTTATTTTGCAGATTACGACTCTATCATCATCGTCACACACCCATCACTATCGTCACACGCCATGTATAGCGGCAACGAAAGGACCGGTGGCATCGAAGAAGCATAGGCCAAAGTATAAGCAAGCCTGAACCATAATTGTTAGTATTAAGCAAAAACAACAATCCCAACAGCAATATTAGCTGTTCTTTTTAAGCAACACCAAACAAACGCCATGGCTGCAACCACAATACGGGTTTGATTGCCTCGCCAAGGTGCGGATGTTAGTAAAGTATGCTCTCAAAAAGTATAAGGTACCATAAACTAACTCGGTTAACCCTTAAAATAAGGACAACCATCATCACCTACAGGAGCTGTAATTTAAGTCACCAATTAACCTAATTAGCACGAAACCCAAAACCCTAACCCTAATTAATTAAGATGATTGAACAACACGCAAAGGCTAAAAATACCTTGTATGAGTTTAAATACCTCATCATCGTCACATTCCCATTACAAATATGTGTTTTAGAGAGCGAGATCTAGAACCGAGATATGTGAGAGAGAAAACACACATTTGAATATATGTTTTTAGAGGTGTTTTTTGTTCATGAGCGGTAGCAAGACACGTACCCCCTACGTGTTTAGCATAAACTACGACTCAAATAACACACGGGTCGGGCGAGGTTTTTAATGAATGCATTAAATACCTCCTTGGGAGGATAATCTTACCCTTTAATTTATACCTACCGGTCGGGCGGGGTTTGTAATGAATGCATTAAATACCTCCTCGGGATGATAATCTTACCCTTTAATATATAGGTATAATTTATGTAACTAATCATTTGACATTGACATAAATTGTAATTTTAATTTAGGTCATTAATTATATTAGATACAAGAAGTGGACTACAACAAGGAAGTGAAAAGTTAAAAAAAATTAAAAACACTATATAGAGTAACCAGGCTTAACACTTCTAGACTTGCCATACATTAGAAAATATTTATTTTGGAAAGCAACTAATTGGTCAAAAACTCCTGTAAAATAGGTATAAGGAGGTTTGTAATTCGTGCGTTGTCGCGGAGCGCGAGACTATTTTCGCAACAGATCAATAACGTCAATTACTATTTGTCAGTCGTTCGGGCTAAACTTTAAATAAACCGATAACCACAAAGAATATTTCCGTATGTATTTTAAAAATATATATTAAAATTAAACATTTTTTAAAAATCGTGCGCATGTCAGAAGCATTGCAATATTGAGCTTGTTTTGTTCGCAATTCGATGATATTTTCAATGACATTTTTTCCTAATTAATCGATAAATATACATTCCATATTTGATAAATAAAGTTTGTTATATAAAAGAGTCATAAATAGGCAAAAGTTGAAAGTCGGTTTTGTAACTTTTAGCAAACTTGAGGATACGTTTTGTAAATACTTTAAAAATGTATATTAAATTTCAACAATTTTTATAAAATCGTGCGCATGTTAGAAGCATTGCAATATTGGACTCATTTTGTTCGCAATTCGACGCTCTTTTCGAATGAATCATAGATATGCGTTCAATATTTGATAAATAAAGTTTGTTAGATATAAAAGTCATAATAGGTAAAAGTTGAAGGTTGGTTTTGTAATTTTTAGCAAACAAGAGGGTGGGTTTTATAATTTTTTTTTCATCATGAGTCGTGAGATTTTGTATTAATATGATTAAATTTTCTACTTTGTTTTTATAAACGAGCTTTTCAGTCCGCGCTTCGCTGCGGGGCGTGGGCTTTAACGTTCGTTCATGGTGGACGAAGTTGCAAATTTGGTAAACCTGTGTAGCAAATAATGTTACTGTAACGAAGTACTCCCCCGTCCTAAAATTATTATCCCCTGACAAAAAATACACAGTTTAAGAAAATGACATTTATTACTGCTTTCTCTTTCTTACTTTTTAACAGAATGACAGTTTTACCCTTAGTTAATTAATTAAAGTCTTATTTAAAGTTTGTAATAATAATTTCAAACAAGGGTGATATAGTAAACTTGATCAAACTTCCATATCTATTTTTAGTAGTGGACAATTAAATTGAGACATCCCAAAATAGAAACGTGAACAATAAAAATAGGACGGAGGGAGTATCATCCAACATGTAAATCAACACGTAGAGATCACATGTAGTGATGCACAACCTAGATACGGGTCAATATCCATCACCACAAAAAATAAAACGCAACATAGCTGTAAACACGATAGCTATATACATTAGAAATTACACGGCATACAAAGTTTTCCAATTCATGCCCAATAATGACAATATAGTAATGACGTCACCAAAAAAACATAAAAGAGAGTAGTGCAGCATTGGGCGACACACATAACACACGAAGCTGCGAACATATGTAATGAGTGAAAGTTCAGGCTCATATCTGCAAACATCAACATTTGGAAGCAGACGAAACATCATATAAGCATCTACAACTCTTCATACTACTAAACGCCTTCTCACGCCGCGTCAAATGTTTGAATGCTTTTGATACGGGTTGTGAAATCCAGGGAACCTGTTCAGGGAGTGAAATATGCAGACAATTATGAACAATCATTTTAAACTTTAAGCAGGAAAAGTTGGAAGAAACTAATACCTTCACTCTAAACGCGCCTTTGCAACATAGCATTCGGACTTAGGGGATTTCATTTATAGTAGCCATATTGTGCAACCCAGAACTCAGTCTTTTCCTGTTCAACTGGTTTTCTATCTCAAGCTGCCCAAAATAACATCACCTTTAAAAATCCCAAATCAAACCCGCTAAAAATTGCCATCCGATCATATAACATCCAGAAAGATGCAAAACACCAAAACCAATATAACCCCATCAAAATCAGATGAGACCAAATGAAGTAAGAAAGAGATCCGCATGAATAAAATGGTTGTAGGTGAAAGAAGATATGACCCAAGAAAGAAAGTGGGCGCGTCAAGTGAGAAAGAGTTCTGAAGGAACGAAATGGTTAAGAAGATATGACTCAAGAAAGCTACGTGGTAATATAATGAACATATATTAGATTATCTGAATCGAAAGAAGACGTTATAAAGAATATGAGTTATTACCGTCGTCTTCAACCGCGCGAAGAAAAGGTTGCAGCTTCAAGGCTTTCTGATACTACAACATCCCACGAACTGTTAAGAAAATAAAGATGTGGTGAGCTTCTTATCCTCATGATGCAGACAAATATGAATCCTATTTCATAAAAAACACTAATGTAGTTGCAGTTATGACCCAACTGGTTGACGAACATTTATAATCTACTTAATTTACTACCCGGACATATTAGGTTTCTTACCCAATCTAAGTTGCACCACATTAATTTTCTACATTTAATAATCTTTCAGAACAATGAAAATCATCACTAATTTAATGGCATGTTAAATCTAATTTGATGAATGGTAAATCTATAACATCCTGTTCAAAAATGCCAGGTGGGATGATGCATGGTGTCCTTGTTTCACTATTCTTTAGGTTTAGTTTTCATAGGAACTAATTTGATAGTAGTAGGCCTATAACATTCTGTGTAGGATGCCAAGTGGTCACTAATTTAATGACATGCTAGGTCTAAATTGATGAATGGTAAGTCTATAACATAATGTGCAGAATGCCAGGTGGAGTCATGCATGTATTTTATGTTGTTCTTCATGTCTATTTATATGTGAGTTTTCACATAGTTTTTTATTCTTATAGTTTTCTTAGAGCTAAAAAAATGGCTGCTCCTTTATTGTTGCTCGAAGAGCTGGCGCGTGCTGCTGAGTCGAATGTCACAAAAGATCAGTTGATAGTGTTGTTTGAAAGAGAGGTTGCTGAAGATGTTGAGAAAATTATGGACTTTCGCAGGTTGTCTACTGAATTGAGAGTAAGGTGGTGTTTGTTTTTTAAGAAATGCCTCTTAACAGCATCTTAATCTGACTCATTTAGACGCGGTCAGACATTTGGGTCATTAAGACTGTTTGTTTTTTTCATGTCATTCAGAGGCAGTAAGAGGCAAACACTGTTAAGAGCGTTTGTTTTTTTCTGGCCATTAAGAGGCAGTAAGAGGCACAAACCTCTTACTGAACTAGATGTGGAGGGGGTGTCTTAACACCTCTTAATGTCTTTTTTTTCTTTCTACTTTGCTGTTATTTTTTTTTATTTTAATGTTTTTTTTATTTCTTGGTTTTTTTTTTCTTGTTTCACTTTTATCTTTTGTATTAAAAGTATTAAAATAGTATGATTGCATATGTTTTGTTATATAAAAATGTATAAGATTATATGTGTCAATTATATTTTGTTTAAATTGAAGGGTACGGTTTCGGAATCATACATCTTAATTTTAACGCGACTCATTTAGTTAATCGTTTAAAAATTTCAATTTAAACTCTAACACATTTACTTTTGTCGAAATAAACATGAGATTGCATGTTTTTTAATTACTTTTAACTTTAAATTGATTATAGTATAAATTTTGTTTTTTTTAAGTCTGAACATCCATACAATATAATATTATACACTATATACATAGAACTACTTTTAAAAAACTAGTGCTATACAATCCAACACATATGAAACATGGCCACACATCCTATTGAATGTAGAAACATTAAGTTCCTACCACCTTTTAATGCACACTTTATTATAAGATAAGAAAAATATAATTCAAACTCACATGCAATCTCTAAGAATTTAGATACATTATTTAAGGTCAAATGTCATCAGCTAAGGCATGCCATTATGTTAGAAGCACACTTATAAGTCATTTAAACATTTTGTCACGTGACTTGCATTGTAAAGAAAATAAAGGAAAATAAAAGAAACTATTGGTTATAGCGTCAAACTCGCGAGTTTACACGTAAGATCGTACGATCTTACGTGTCCACCTGATAAAATCGTGTAGGATCGGTGTAGGATCGCATAAGAGGTAGGATCGCAAGTAGGATCGTAAACTCGCGTGTAAGATCGTAGGATCGCGTGTCGATACGAGTTTACCAAATTACCAAGTTACTAACTTATTGACGTACATGCTTACTAGCCCATTACTCTTTTTAGGCCCAAAAAAGAACAATACGAGTTCGCTCATCTCAGTAAAAAGTATTGACATTTTATTCCTAGATTTTCTAATCAATAAACCTAATTATCTAATTTCCCCAAATTGAAATTACCTGAAACAAATTAGGGTTCTTCTTCTCATGTTCTAGTTACCTTAAGCAAAAAATTTCTTACAGGTAATTGTTGTTTTTTCGTTTACTTTTTCATAGTTTTAACTATTAACCTTTAAGTTTTAATTCAGATAGCTTAATTGTAGTGATACTAGTGAAGTACTTTGTTTTGAGATGTTTATTACGCATGTTATGTAATTTTATTTCGCTACATCGTGAATGTGACGATTGAAACTTGACTTTTTTGTGTTTTACTTTTACTTTGGTATTTGAAATTTGAACTTTGACATTTTCAAGAGGATATTATATAAATTTATATTTGATGATGAGTAGAAATAAAAACAATTTGATCGTTTATCCGTTGCTTATAGAACATGATAAATTGGTGGAATCTTACGATCTCGATCTTGCAAAGACAAAAACGATCCCAGGTGAGATCGCGATCTTGACAGCCTTGATTATAGCTGCTCCAAGTTTACGTATGAGACTAGCTATGTCACATTTTCTATGTGGAAAAAAGATGTCCACTACATGTACACTTAACATGATCCTTTTGTCTGTGCTTTTTTACTTTTCAGCAGCTTAAGTGACCCACATATGGACCAAGATAGACATACATGCAGAGAATGCTTCACCACTAGTACTTACACCTATACTAGTACTCCACTGCTGACTTGTGCACTACTATATATGTTATACTCGTATCTCCACACTTTCACTTATGGCTTATCGTGTGCTTAATCAAGCCTACCATACTTCTAGTGCCATAAATATGGCTTCAGTCTCATCAGTTTCTTTCATAACCAAAACCATAAAACTTCAACAGATTATCTCACTAAGAAAATGTCTTCTGTTACCAAGAAGATATCGTTCAGGAGCCATGCAGATGGATACTACAATGATGTCAATGAAGACTATTGTGGTATTCAACCATTGGTTCGGTTAGAAGGTGATGGCGATGATGATGATGAAGATTATGGCTATGCCCCTGCGGCATCAGAGGGAGATGGTGATGATGATGATGGAGATTACGATTATGCTCCAACAACATGATTATAGCATGAAGTCTTCTAACATTGACGCGATTACTAGTTGGAATATGCGGGAGAAGAAACCCTAATCATGGGGAATTTTTTTACTTTGAGTATTATCGATAAATAGCTAGCTAGCTAGGTTTCTATATGGTCTAATGTAAGGGTTTACCATGTTAGTCATATTTTGGGATTTTAGATCTAATTAACAATTAAACATATTATGAGTACGCAGCGGAAAGATCAAACACGTATAGAACTTATAATTAATAAGGGATTAAAGATATGTACCTTTTAGCAAGGAACGTTAGACTGCTTATAGTAATAAACGTAACACCGTCTTCAACATACGCGTGTGTATAATACCACGCGAAACCACCAAGGATCAAAAGAATAATCTCTCTAAGTCAACACACACAATACGTTCTTAGCAAACAACGTGTATGCTAGTACTAGTAGTGTTTAAACCAAACGATCACTTCGTCTTTGAATCAATCAACACACGAAACACCTTCTTGAGATTAAATCGCAAAACAAAAACCCTAAAGGGTTGTTTGTTTGATCGCACGACAAGAAAAGACAAAAACCAAAACCCTTTGAGGGTTGTAGGTTCGGTCGAACAACAAAGGAGACAAGGGAGAGATTTAGGGATTTTAAGGGTTTGAAGTTATGAGCTCTCAAGGACCCTAAGACCTCCTTATATACTCCTTACAACTTGTAGAGCAAGCAAGCAATCCCACCTCTATAAGGAGTAGGTATTCGACCAGCCCAAGGAAAGAAAAGGAAAAAACTAAACTTTCTTTTTTCTCGGTTTTGCATATTAGTCCTTTAACTACTAATAACTAATATTTATTCTTGTTAAACTTTTAACGATCATTTGTTTAAATACTAATTAATATATTACATTAATATATTAAATACATTGTTTTACATGTTAACGTATGCGTCCCTTTATGCTCGAATAATTCCCGAACATATATAATTTATATATGTTCATATTCCAACAGCTCCCACTTGGACATGTATAAATTATATAATAACATTGGTAAGCGTCCAGCAACACGCCAATGCTCTCAGAAACATCAGAGTATGGTTTCTCAAAACACGGACAAAATGATTTATAAATTTACTATCCCTTTGTTCCTGATACCGTGTTAAAAATGGATATGGATCAATGTCATTCCATTATTTAACGATTCTGTTTCTCGTATATGTAACTAATCAAGATTATCGAAAATCAATGAGACATATCTACATGAGTTTTCGGGTACGGCCATACACACATCTGATTAATTCTACGAGGGGCCTAGTGGCATCATTATTCAATTATTAAAGGAACAAATTCCATATTGACTACAAGTGCCAAGTCATCATGTTTTAAAATCACTTTTGAAATAACCCTTATTAGTTATCCATTTTTAGGGTAACTTAGACTAGATCAAGAAAGATTATCCACATATGCAAGACCTACTTGCATCTCAAGTATAAGGATTTTGTAAATAAAATCACTTACAATGTTTACTTGATGATGACGATCCATAAAGTAATATCCTTGTGTTAAGGAAATCCAATACTCATCTTATGAATATCATGTGAGTTTGGTGGACACGTCTTTAATATCTACAATATCACCAATCACTCAGAATTGTCTTAATTTAACAATATTTCCATATTATTAATCGGTAATGGATTAATTTAGATTAATAACTATTATTATTCACGGATTTAAACATGCAAATATATGACACAATTGAAGATATATGTATAACAAAATACCAAGTATCATTATCATAAAATAATTTGTTCAAACATCCCTTATTCAAATACTAAATACAGATCTACATGAAACTACTAGCTAAACGAAGTCCCATGCTCCTAGCATGTTGAGTAAGCTTTACTTTAGATAAAGCCTTCGTAAAAGGATCAGCCAGATTGTCATCTGTGTGAACTTTAAGGAATCTTATTTCGCCCAGTACAATACTATCGCGAACATAATGATATCTCATATGGTAGTGTCTGGCGCCTATCTGAACTCCCGGCTCGTTAGCAAAATGAAGTGCGTCTGAATTATCGCAAAACATTCTAATAGGTTCATTTATTGTTGGTACTATACCAAGCCCTGAAATAAACTTCCTAATCCAAACAGCTTCCATCGCAGCTTCCGAAGAAGCTATGTATTCAGATTCTATAGCAGACATTGCAGTAGTACTTTGCTTAGAGCTCTTCCAGTCCACTACGCCCACATTCAAAATGAAAACATATCCTGTTTGAGATTTTGTATCATCTCTATCAGTCTCAAATCCATCATCGCAATAGAAATCAACTTGAAGTTCAGCTTCCGGATTTCCACCATAAACCAAGAACATATCTAGTATTTCTTAAATACTTAAGAATATTTTTCACAGTAGTCCAGTGAAGTTCACCAGGATTCTATTGAAACCGGCTTGTTATATTTTGCGCGAATGCAACATCAGGTCTAGTGCATCTTACAACATACATAATGGAACCCACAGCCGAAGCATAAGATACATTTTGCATACGCTTCACCTCTTTAGGTGTTGAAGCACCTTGTGATTTATTCAAGTCAAGTCTTTCTTGCATGGGTATATGACCACGTTTGGAATTATCCATTCTATATCTCTTTAAGATCTTATCCATGTAAGCATTCTGACCAAGTCTAATCAATCGCTTTGACCTATCTTCATAGATTTTGATTCCAAGAATAAATGCTGCTTCCCCCAAATCTTTCATAGCAAAACACTTTCCAAGATAATCTTTTACACTTTGTAAACTTGGAATGTGATTTCCCATGATGATTATGTCATCAACATACAAGATGAGGAATGTAACATTACTCCCACTAGCCTTTTGATATACACATGGCTCATCAAGATTTTGAGCAAATCCAAACCTTTTGATTTCCTCATCAAATCTTTTATTCCAGCTTCTTGATGCTTGCTTAAGACCATAAATGGATCTTTGAAGCTTGCATACTTTTCTAGGATGATTAGGATCAACAAAACCTTCAGGTTGTACCATATAAATGTCTTCATCAAGATAACCATTTAAGAAGGCTGTTTTTATATCCATTTTCCATATCTCATAATCATAGTATGCCGCTATAGATATGAGAATCCTAATAGCTCTAATGTCAGCGACGGGTGAGAACGTTTCTTCATAATCAACCCCGTAGAGTTGAGTATAACCCTTTGCTACAAGACGAGCTTTATAGGTGTGTACAATACCATCCATGTCGGTCTTTTTTCTTATAAATCCACTTACTCCCAAAAGTCTTACAACCAAGAGGAAGATCGACCAGGACCCATACCATATTGTCCATCATGGATTGTATTTCCGCATTCATAGCATCGATCCACTTATTAGATTCAGAATCTAACATCGCGGCTTTATAGCTAGTAAGTTCATTAAGATCCTCTAGACTATGCTCCTCCGCTTCTACATTTAGATTTAAACGATTTGGAGCTCGACGTGTCCTTTCAGACCTACGAATCGGAATATCTTCCTCTTGAGGTGGTTTAAAACCTTCAACCTCCATGGGAATTTCGCTAGTGATTTCAAAAGGTGATGTATCTTCATCTTGAATTTCTTTAAGATCTATGGCCCTCCCACTAACTTCTTGAGTTATGAGATTTTTCTTAAAGAACTCAGCATACCTTGCAACAACTATTTTGTTTTCAGGTGGGAAGTTAAAATAGTAACCCGTTGTTTCCTTTGGGTATCCTATAAAGATACGCTTAACAGATCTTTGTTGGAGTTTGTCAGGCGTATCCCGCTTCAGAAGCACCTCACATCCCCAGACCTTTAAGTAAGACAGATTAAGAACTTTTCCATACCATAGTTCATATGGAGTCTTATCAACCTTCTTGGTTGGAACCATATTAAGAATGCATGTTGGAGACTCTTAAGCATAATCCCAAAAGGATAACGACAGAGTTGTAAGATTCATCATAGATCGAACCATGTCTAACAAAGTATGATTTCTCATTTCAGACACCCCATTATGTTGTGGTGTGCAAGGAGGAGTAAGTTGTTAGACAATTCCACAAGCTTTAAGATAATCTTTAAACTCTTGGCTTATGTATTCGCCACCTCGATCAGATCGAAGAGCCTTGATTGTCTTCCCGAGTTGATTTTCCACTTCATTTTTAAACACTTTTGTTGATAAAATATAATGCCTAAAAACATTACTAATATTTTTCACATCTTTACGTTTTGATAATCACAAAATATAAAAACGTTCAATGTAAAATCAAACGTAAACAAGTAATTAGTAGTAAATTTTCATTTTAAAATTTATATCACTTCAAGGTATGAATAAATAAATGCTTAATGCATTTTATGATCAAAGGAAATTTTTATTCAACCTCACACTTTTATAAAATGTTGTAAACATTTTTATAAACATTACAAAACATTTTCTACAATTAAAAGAAATATTTTATTCAAAATAAACATTTTAAAATTCAGATTTTCGGACCTAAAACGGCTAGAAAAGTTCCAAAAAATCCCCCATACACAAAAGACAAAGTGGGGAACCGCTAGTCTAGGGCGACCCCCTTAAATATACGGGCGGCCCCCTTAATTTTAAAGGGACCGCCAACTATTTAAGGGGATCGCCCATAGACTGATGCTCCTCCATTTTGTCCAATACTGGACTATTCCTCACTATTTTCTCACCTTTTGCACTCATTCTTTCTGCTCAAAACAGCCCACATATCCTCTCTAAAATTCTTAGATCATTTAATCATAAGGCTTTGTTTACAATTGATCCAAGCTTAATTTCTCAAGTGCAAGAGAAGAATACTTCCATCATCAAGTGAAGAAGTATTACACCTTAGTGTGTATTGCAACCTTGTTGCATTCATATCACATATTTGTAAATTAATTATATATCTTGTATTTGTGTGTAGTAGCTAGATCTTGGCGAACTTTGTAAGTATAGTTAGATCGTGGTGATCTTACCAAGTAGTGTTAGATAGTTGTGATATAAGTAGTGTGGTGAAGTGAAGTCTTGAAGTTGTGAAGAAGTCTTGAAGTTGTGAAGAAGTCGTGAAGTTGTGAAGTCGTGAACAAGTAGTAAAGTCGTGTTGTGATAGATTGGTTCTAGCTAAGATTAGAACTCGACATTTAGCTTTGTGTCGTAAATCGGTGTAAGCAACGTTGTGTACGGTTTTCTCCGCCATAAGGGAGCTTGTTGACATAGTGAAGAAAACTCTCGAGTTAGGTGCTCGGGGAGTGGAGTAGGGCGAAGAGGTGCTTCGTTACCGAACCACTATAAATCCTCGCGTTGTGGTTTGATTGTTCTTACTCTTATCTCTTGTCTTGCATTATTTTCTCATACTATCTTATTAATTGTTTAGATAAGTATATTGTTTATATTGTGCAAGTGTTGAATTCACATAAAGTCGAATCTAGAATTTTTACAAACACTTTAAAACCTTAAATTAAAAAGCGGTAAACTATTCAACCCCCCTTCTAGTTTTCCACAATTGGTATCAAGAGCCACGCTAAACAAGATTTTTAAAATAAATTGTATTTTAAAACTTGAATCGATCTATGGAATCGGAAAAATATTTAGAAGGGCAATCTATGCAAAGACCACCACTATTTGAAAGTGATGGATTTATTTATTGGAAAAATAGATTCGAAACTTATGTGAAGTCAAAAGATCTAGATCTTTGGCATGTTATTACCGATGGTGATTTTCCTCCTATTCAAAATAATCCCGAAACTAAAAAGGATGAAGTTGTACCTTTTCATAAACAAAATGATGATCTTAAAAAGAAACTTGCTAAAAATAATGAAGCTAAAATGGTAATTTATAATGCTTTGCCACGAAAAGAATACGAAAGAATTTTTATGTGCCAAACCGCAAAAGAAATTTGGGATACTTTGTTAATCACTCATCAAGGTAATAATCAAGTCAAAGCTAACAAAATAGATCTTCTTGTTCAACAATATGAACAATTTTCATGATACCGGAAGAGGGATCAATAGATAATGCTTTGCTAATTTAACACTATATTACTAGTCTAAAAGCACTTGACGAAAGTTTTTCGAGCAAGAATTGTGTTAGGAAATTTCTTAGGGCACTACATCTTAAATGGGGTGCAAAAGTCACGGCGATTAAAGAATCAAAGAATCTAACAACTCTATCACTTGACGAACTCATTGGGAATTTGAAGGTTTATGAAGAAGTAATTAAGAAAGATTCCAAAACCGTCAAAAGCAAAAGAGAACAAAGTAGATCTATTGCCTTGAAAGCTAGAAAGGATTCGAGTGATGATAATAGCTCAACCTCCGATAGTGAAGATGAAGAATACGCCATGGCCGTAAGAGACTTTAAGAAATTCTTCAAAAGACGAGGACGATTCGTAAGACAACCACTGACGATAGAAAATCATTTCAAATAAATAAAGACACAAAATTTGCGAAGGCCCCCGGCGAAAGAAAATGATTTAAGTGTGGAGATCCAAATCATCTCGTCGGAGAATGTCTAAAACTATCAAGATATCAAAATCAAAAAGCGTTTGTTGGAGGATCTTGGAGTGATAGCGACGAAGATGAAGAGGAGAAGACAAATGACGAAAAGTGTCTTATGGCTAAAGCTTCAAATGAGGTACTTTCTGAAACCGAATACTTTAGTGATGACCAATCATCACTAGACGAAAATGACTTAGATAATTGAATATATATAACTAGGCACATTAGACTAAAAGTCATGGCTAAAAATAAAACTCTAAAACAACTAAAAAATAGAATTAGATAATTGAAGTACTATAATTAAAAGATAAAGTAGTCTAGTTAGAAAAAGTAAGGAAGGCCTTTAAGAATGTAAATTAATGTCAAGAACCTTAAGCTTGAAAATGAGAACTTAGAAACAGAGAAATATCAATCTAAATCAATTTAATGATAGAAATCACTCACTTTAAGAAAATAAATAAATTCCTCAAAAAACTTCTAGAATAAATCCGGGTTAGGTTTTAATTTTATTAAAGAGCTCACCTAGCGAACACCAAACAATAAATTTGTATAAAGCCCCAAGAAGTCGATCCGAAAGAAAAAATGATAGAATCAAATTCAAAACTAAAATTATACTTATACACAAACTAAAATTCCTATTGCAACGAGGATTAGGTAAAATATTTAACAACCCTTCTTAAAACCCGGAGTTGGATTTACAAAACCCGCAATGAGGTATAAACTACACCTCCTTAATTACGGGGAAATGGCAGTGTAATGAGTGTGGGTCGGAAGCCCCTTAATTAATTAAGGTAAACCACGCCGATCTGGAAAAACAAACACCTCCCTTAACAGACAAATCTTTATCAAATACATCAGTTTTTTCCATTCCTTCCTTCTCATACCCCCTGTGATCGAACACCATAGCAAAAAACCCCTTTAAAACCAATCTTCAAATCGCCTAATTATCCAGAAAATCGCAAGGGCATTCACTAACAAAACAATCAACAACACTATTGTAAAGTTTTTCCATCATTTTTTCATTTGATTTCATCCAATTTTGCTTAATGCAAAATTGGGTGTTCTTCATTATTTTCATACTTTTATATTTGTCTAAGAATTATATAACTACAATGATACCCTAGTCATAGGAACACTAACGACCTTAGATAGGGATTGAAATCAAAACACTTATTGATCGAAAATTTTAAGAAACAACGTATGCTAAGACCAATAGACCGAACTTTCGCATATAAAGCATTTCTAAACTTACACATGTCGTTAATGCCAAAACATGTTAAAAATAATCAAGTATTGATTATCTAAACATATATATATATATTTTTTAAATCAATGAGTAATCAATTTATAAAATAAATGAGTGTGTGGTCGTTCTTCGGGATACAATTTTTAGAATCAAATGACCATCACTATAGTCTTGTCAATCGTATAAACACTGTAACTAAACTTGTATAAGTCAACAAGTTTAAATAATTACATATATAATAATTGCATATATGTTATGAAAGGATAAAACAAAGGGCGTTTGGTTAACATTTAAAACATGTTTGAGGTCAAAACAAACACTATTTAACATTTTGTCAAAGTCAAAAATAAGAAATTTATACTGTCAACAAAATAAATACTTAAAACGTTTAGTTTTCGACAGAGCTTAAAAAAAAATTAATATTAATAAGGAGTGTCATGGGTCAATACTAGGATGTGGAAATCATAACAAATATATATTATTCGACCAACATAGATTAAGTCAAAAAATACATTAAGAACATATGAATCACTTCTTAGGTGTTTTATTTTTAGAGTCGAAGTAATCCCTGTCCCACATTTGTCAAGTTTCCAATTTCATTTTACTTATTATAATTTTTTTTTAACATCTTATGTTATGGATAACTGTTTATGAGAGACAAACTGTCAAAAGCTCCTACAACCGATATATCTCTCACCAAATCCTACATACCAAAAGTATCCAAAATTCCTGACATCTCCCCTACCATTGCCCAATTCTACAAACTTATTAAAAACCGCAACATTCACGAAGGTCGTGTTATTGATCAAGCCTACTATAAATCCAACAACATCGAGCGTCTCTTTACTAGCATTCGCTTCAATTGTCTCTTTCAAATCAACGAACCGATTGTTCCAAGGATTCATTCTAACTCTCTCTATAGTCCAATCACGGTAACAACCGATGGAATATGTGCTATCTTTGTCCATCTCTTTTATGATTCAAACCGAATTCATAACTCTTATCTGCTTAAGTCGGTCAAATCCTCAAATTCCCATACAATGGTCAAGCCGTTTTTAACAAAAACCCCGAAAAAAAAAGTGGGACCTAGCATCCGTTGAGTATTCTCGAGAAAATCGAGGGAACATATTGCACTATCTTCGACTCCCGACACATCGTCGACTTCTTGAATTTGAACGTGTCATGGTAACCTACATTAAAAAGTCAAACAGGTCTCTCTCAATCCAAAGTCAAATCCTCGACCAAAGAATTAAGCCCCAAACATGAAGCAATGGTAAGAACTCAATCGAGAGAATATGTTCGAAACGAAATAGGACATCAGACCATCTTCCTGCGTGGCTTGCTCACAAGTTGTATTGTGTTGTTGCCGAAGAACATTACAATCTTGCTTATTTCATCGTCAAAAGAAGCCAATTTTTAACAGAGCTACCTAAACCGCAAAGCTTTCATAAGGAATTTTCTTACCGATCTTTACTAGAACACTCATGGGAAACGATCCTCATCCCCCTGAACAATGGCATTTTATGACATTAGTTGATCGAAGTCATCCCCTCTTGCCCTAAAACAAAACTCACGACCTCAGAAGTGATCGAGTGGCAAGGACGTCATTCCGTATCTTCTTTAATCTTCTCATCATCAAGGCACTCATCTCATCACACGAAGATGAGATGAGGTATGAATGAGATTCAAAACTCATTCTCGTGCAAGTACTCCAACTCCTACCACCTACATGAACTCACTTAGACCTCTCAACTCCAAAACATACCAAATCCTTCCACTTTGAACAAACCGATGAAACTCTCTTTGAACGACAAACCACCTTGCTCAACCAAACGCAACAAATGCATAAGGAAATGCGCAGAGGATTCAAGTCATTTAGAAAGGCACTAAAAGGAGTGTTTAGCAAGAAGAAGAAGTGAAGACATATGAGTGAAGTGAGCTAGATGTCTAAATGTAGTTTAAGATAATTTTTAAAACTTGATTATGTGTATGTTTCTCAACAACTGGTGTGTGGATTATAACAAATGTATTCGGGAGACTTTATTGTTGGTAATCTTTAGATACTTGTTTGCCATGATGGTTTAAACCATTAGTTTTTTAGTTATGTTACAATTGTTTCATGACTTCATATGTTAATACATGCTAAAGATTAAATGTGCTCATACAACTCAATAGGGCTTGCTGCAAATAACCACCAAAACAGAAATACTCTCACAAAAATTCTGAAAAAAATTATTTTTCTGTGAAAAATGGAAGCCAACAGAGGGCGGCCCCCTTAATTCATAACGGGCGGCCCCCTTAAATTCAAACGTGCGCCCCTAATCTTTAAAGGGGACCGCACCCTAATAAGGGACCGCCCTAGTGAACAAGGGAACAATAGTATTTATTTCTTGCTTTTTGACCCTCTTTTACTTGCCCAGAATGCTCGAAAAACATTTGGAAACAACCTTAAACTAGTTGAAATTCATTCCTTTTTTTTAATCCATTCTCTTCCCTAAATCCCGTCCCAATATCATCACCAACACATCATCCACCAAATCATACACTAACCACTATCAATATCCATGAAATCCACTAAAGCTTCCATCTCTAAAGCCTCCAAGAGACCAAAAATCAACATCATTCCACCAAAATAATTGTTTGTGGATTTAACCCATGATGACACAAAAACTCCATCACCCACACTTCAACTATCATCACCTAATGCACCCTCCAAAACACCATCAACCAAAGATACTTCCTCATCCTTAATTGACTACTACTCCATAATCACCAACCTCATCAACATCACTTTTACCTAATAGGTTCTTGAAACCCACCAACATCTCCACCTCCAAGAGTTTCTCCACCACCTCTAACTCAAGAAAATGCATCAATGGACATCACTCTCACCCTTTCACCAATTACCCCACTTGATGTCTAATTTGATACTCCATCACCTTCACCACCTATTGTTGGTCATCTCATTCCTTGGAACCTTCTTGAGGCACATGGAGATTCATGCTTGTGTTGCATTCATACAATCGTACTCTATAGTTGGATAGAGAGATGAACTTCAATATATTGTTCATAGATTGAACACATGCTCTCACAACCACCAACAACCATCATTTCCACCACCTCCACCATCTCACCCAAATAAACATACTCTATGTTGTCTTCTCAAAAATTGTCCCACCACCATTTTACAACAAGTCCTATTGAGCTTTACTAGTTTTAAACTCTTTGTATTTAAAATTTTTCATGTAATGTTTAAGCATGTTATCTATTTTCTTATAATGCATGAGGTGTGTTCCACATTATTATTACTTCAATGGGATAATTATTGTTGGGTGCATTACTAGTATTGCATAATTTTTCCCTCTTCTACAATTAGAACTATTTGTATTGTTAACTCGTTTTGAGCTAAAACCATATATCGAGTCCTTGATGCCCTCAGAACTAAAGGGGAGCACATATTAAGGGGACAATTATTCCTCAATCCCTAACTACAATTCTCGACAATGTATTTTTGATTCACAAAAAAGGGAGAAATACATGAAAACTCACTAAATACTTGATTTAAAATATTATAACATTAATGAGTTTAAATTTTGTAATCATCAAAAAGGGGGAGATTGTTGATAAAATATAATGTCTAAAAACATTATTAATATTTTTCACATCTTTACGTTTTGATAATCACAAAATATAAAAACGTTCAATGTAAAATTAAACGTAAACAAGTAATTAGTATAACATGTTCCATTTCGATAATTATATCATCTTAATTAGTAGAATAAATAAATGCCCTTAAGCATTTTATATTAAAGAAAATTTTTGTATTCAACCTCACACTTTAATAAAATATTGTTAACAATTTGTTATAAACATTACAAAATATTTTCTACAATTAAAAGAAATATTTTATTCAAAATAAACATTTTCAAATTCAAATTTTCGGACCTAAAACGGCTAAAGAAGTTCTAGAAAATTCCCCCTACACAAAAGACAAACTAGGGAGGCACTACTTAGGGGCGCCCCCTTGGATTTTTAATGGGACCGGCCCCCGTATTTAAGTGGACCCGCCCCTAGGTAGACGCCTCTCCAGTTTGTCCTAATAATTACTGGACCTTTTCCACAAATTCTCACCCGTTTCACTCATTCTTTCGTCCTAGACACATCCCACACATCTCACGATAATCCTTGATCATTTAATCATAAAGCATTGTCCAAATCGGCCAAAGTCAATTCCAAGTGCAAGAGAAGAATACTTTCAGCATAAGTAAGAAGTATACACCTCAGTGTGTATTCCAATCTTGTTGCATCTTATATCCACAAATTGTGTAAATCAATTAAGGTATCTTGTAATTGTATAGTACATAATCTCGTGATCTCATGTAAGTATATGTTTAGATCATGGTGATCTTACCAATTTGTGTTAGATAGTTTGTGATATAAGTTGTGTGGTTAAGTGATGTTTTAGAAGTCTTGAAGTATGTGAAAAATCATAAGTGTGAAGTCGTGAAACAAATCGTTGAAGTTTGTGTTTGTGATAGATTGGTCTAGCAAGATTCGAAACTCGACATTTAGCTTTGTGTCATAAATCGGTGTAAGCAATGTTGTGTACGGTTTTCTCCGCCATAAGGAAGTTTGTTGACATAGTGAAGAAAACTCTCGAGTTTGGTGCTCGGGGAGTGGAGTAGGGCACTATAAATCCTCACATTGTGGTTTGATTGTTCTTACTCTTATCACTTGTCTTAACATTACTTTCACATATCATTCTATTGATTGTTTTAGATGAAGTATAGTTGATCATATTATCAATTTTGAAACCACATAATGAATAAAGTCGAATCTAAAAGTTACAAACCGTTTAACACCTAAATTTAAAAAGCGGTATAACTATTCAACCCCCCTTTCTGTTTTTCCACCACATGGTTGATACCATTTTATCCTATACCACGCTTTGAAATACCCGCCACCGGTCCCTTGTTTAATATACTTATGTTTGAGAATCTGTGAAGGATTCAAGAACATCCTCAATCATGTTTTCACATAAATTTTGTTGCACCATTGCACACTCTTAAAAAGGAATCATACAAAAATAGGAACACCAAAATAAATTAGTATACAAGCGTCTTAGGCAGATGGTGACAGGTTTTCTAGTCACAAATGTACGTATATCGCGAAGAAATGGAGACTGGCAAATTGAAGGTGACATTTTAAAACGATAGTCTTAGGACGTGCTAAGCAATAATCAGTGATATCAATGGTCACTATATATTTAGTTATTAGTTTAATTTGATATGTGAGTTAGACTTTTCTACGTAAGGGCTAGAATTTCCTGTTTGGAGTCCTTGAGCAAATGATGAAGTAGATTAATGATGTTTTTTTAGTATTGATCCATTCTATATGTGTCAACGTGGAAAACATAGATATTTCCACGGGAAAGATGGGGTAGAGTCTTAGGAAGGTGGAACCTATATCACCTTATATCTTTACCTTGATTATAGAATTGTTTAGCCTTATTATGCAAAAAAAGATCAAAGAAGCTAAGAATTTTAGATACCATTCGGGTTGTAAGCAGTTGAAAATCTCCCACTTGTGTTTTACAGATGGTCTTCTTTTATTACGTCACGGTGACATTAAATTTGTCAAAGTGGTGAGCGGGCTTTTGAGATATGTTTAGGATGTTGCCTGCGTTAAATCCTAATTTGGGGAAGAGTAACCCTGTTTTTTTGGAATATTAAAATCAAATAAAGCACAATTGTCCAGCATTTTACATTTTAAAGTCGTAAATTCCCAATGACTAATTTAGGTGTGCCTCTTATAACCAAACAAACTAGGATTGATGAATTTAAAGGGTTAATTGATAAAGTGAAAGACAAAATTAAAAGCATGCTGAAAGGTTACAACTAATTGCCTCAATTCTGTTATCAATGCAAATCTATTAGGATTTAGTGTTTCTTTTTTCAAAAGTGGTGGTGAAAGATATTGAAAGACTATTAAAGAGGTTTCTTTGGTTCATGAAGATTTAAGAAAGGAAAAGCAAGGTTTGCTTTGTAAAACAAATTTGTAAGCCTAGAAATCATGGTGTTTGGAATTACAGATCTAAGAAAGATGAAAAGAAGTCTTATGGACAACACATATGAATATCGCAAGTAATAAGATTCCCTATAGCAATATTGATCCATGTAGCCAAAGGGGGTTTAAAAGGGTTTTTAGTATATGTGGAGTATTATTATTAATATAGTGTTGTGTTGGAAACAATTACTACGTCTAAAAGAATTAAATAAGAAAGCATGTGTTGTGTCTTTGTGTGATGATACGAAATAGTTTCTTTGGTATGATAAATGGTGCGCTCCGGGGTCATAAAGTCATCATGTAACTAATGAAAGAATTTGTTAAGCCAAAGTTGAGTGTAATGGTTAAGTGTTTGATATGGTGAGTAATGGAAAATGGAAAATTTACTGTTTGACACATACTTATCCTGTGTTCCAAGCAATTCATTCTCCTAAGATTGATGTCAATTGCAAATATATCACGACTTAGATTAATAATGATGGTAAGGAGTGCAAATTTACAACTAGAAATGCTTGGAAAGACCTTGGAAAAAATGAGGAAAAAGCACAGTGGAGTGGCTTGTTGTGGTATTCTCACTATATACCATACACTCATTTATTCTTTGGCTTATTGTGCAAATGATATTATTAACACAAGATATGCTTTCCAAATGGTACCCTTGGAATATGGTTTCTTGTGCTCTATGTGAGGAATGCCCTGACTCATATGGTTACCTTTTTTCTGAATGCAAATACTCTACAAATGTCTAGGAGGTCATAGGAAGAAGTTCATGGAACATGAAGTTTTGAATGATAAGATGGAATGAATGAAACAAGTTCTTATGAATCTTCCCTGACAACAGAACATTATGAGTGTGATAAGGAAATTAGTATTGGCGGCAAGTGTATACTTTAAATGACAAGAGAAAAAACAAGAGATGATTGCTGATAAAAAAAGCGCTGGAAAGGCTGTAAATGTGATAAAAGAGTACTATAAGGCTCAAACTATCAAGCTTAGAAGTAAGATTACATCAAGTAAGGACACAGATTAATAAATGCAAATGAATATGCAGTGTGTGTAGAAATAAGCTTATTGGTATTGGTAGAAAAACAGGATTCTACCATGATGAACACTAAAACAAGGAACCTACATTAATGTTTGAGAGAAAGCAATAAGCTTCTAAATAGTGAGTCATGAAAGATGGAAATACTTGGTCCTAGCTATGCTTCTCCTAACATTGGATTTCAGGGTTATTTTTTGATTTCTTAAAGTGAAGATGTCCTTGTACTTGTTAACAGAATGTCTTTAAAATTTTTGTATCATTAGGAAGGTTTCTTGCATTTTAAAGCGTGTTTGGATATGGAGTTTTAAAGGAGTTTCCTATAAATATGTACTCATTTTATTTTGGAAAAGGGTTTTCACCCGGTAAAATAATTACTCCAAAAACAGTTAAGTACATCAAATGTGAGCGTACGTCACATCTCAGCCCGTTACATAGGGGGTAAATCATACATAACAAGATAAAATTACTCTTATCAAAGGAAAAGGACCACATAGACACTAGCTTACATTTGGCTCATAAGACACCAGCTTACATTTGACTCATAAGACACCAAACATAAACTATCGTCTACCACAACCACGAAGATTAATATCCATCATATCACAAAATGCCTATTCTTGTTTCGTTAAACCATTAATATGATAAGTACCATAGATGTCATAATCTTTGTCCTCATATAAGTTAGCATCATTTTCACCTGCACTAACAATAAATTAAGCATCTAATCATAAAGGCCTCCAACATCACTACACTATCCGATTAGCCAGAGCATAACGACCTTATTTAGCGACTTCAATCATCACCACTAGTTATGTCACTTGTGCTTATTAGGACTAGGGTGTGATTAGTTTTCAGTTTATTAAGTTTCTTAATGCTTATTTAGTTTAGAAAAATCCAAACAGTCTTAGCTTGTTTCCATTTAGGTTTTAAACCAAAGCTGTCAACCCTTTTCAGCTCATTTCTGGCTTATTCCTAGTTTTCAGAAAAAGTGTTTTCACAAAAGTTTGTTAGTTTTGTTTATATTTTAGTTTTTATTTTAAAAAGAAAAAAAATGTTTTGTGAAAAGGTAGGCTACAGGATTCGAACCTGTGACCTCATCCTTTGCACACAAAGCCTCAACACACCACACACAATACCATCTGCCCTGGGGTGTTTTTCAAGTATATACTTACACAATTAATTTGTTGTATGCATTTTTAGTTTAAACCTTTCAGCTTATTTATCTTATTTTTCCAGCTTATTTCCACTGTTTGTTTCCAGTTCTTATTTTTCCTAGAATCTACATAAGTCAAAGTATTTTTTAGTATTTTCCAGAATTTTAATAATTAGTTTAGTATTTTTAATAATTAATTTAGATTAAAACTGTTTTTAATTCATAATAAATAAAATAAAAATAAAAAAAATATAATTCTTTCTTTTAAAATTTTCTTTTATCATTTAGGACTTGTGAAATTTAAATTTGCATGTGTAGGGTTAAAATTTCACGTTTTAGGTTTTCGAGTCGCGTTTTTACGTTCCCGTTTACGTTTTAAAATTCGTTATTGCTTTCGTTTTTAGTGTAGCTTGCCTTTTGATTTCTTTTTCCCGTAGAGTTAGAAAACCAAACCCATCCTTGTTATATTCAAACATCAAATATCAAACCAACTCTCGACTCTCCATTGCACACCTCGTTGGAAAAAACGACCCGAGAATATCATATACTACTCGGATTTCATTGATTTTCTTTTTTTAAACCTTTTCAAGGGTTACTTGATTTGGTTTGGTTAATATAAGTAGCATTATTATTTATATACCTAAAGCGAGAAGTCACAGGTTGTTTGGCTGCCCAAAGATTGAAGGCCAACGTTGTATTTATTTTCAATGGTTGGACTCCTATGTGTCAAAGAACTATGTTGATAATACCGGGTTTGTTGAGGGAGAGGAATAGGATGGAAGCTAACATGATGGTGCTTGTGCAAGCAAACATGAACTTAAAGAAGTATTTGATTTTGAGTTGGGTTACATTTGCCATGTTCCTACTTTTATCTTAGGTTTAGTCGTTGTTTAGTGGTTCTATGTTGGTGTACTTTGATGGAAGTTGTAGTATAATGATGTAGGTTTATGTCTATGATCTTAGATGATCTTGTTTGTTGTTGTCTGATGTTGTTTATGTAAGAACCAATGGTTTTGGTATATCAGTAATGGAAATTGGTCTCTATTATATACATTGTATTGTTTAGCATTTGGTTTTGTTCAATGGTTTTGTAAGAACCCTGTTTGACTTTAGAAGTCAAACTCAGTAACAATAGCAACACAATGTACACTCTTAACAACAGTTGACTTTAGAAGATCTAAACATAAATTTAATACTTGTAACCAAACATAGAGTCAACCAAACATAATACTTCTAACCAAACACAGAGTCAGCCAAATACAGAGTTATTGCATGACAACTAGAGTTATCATCCTAATTACATGAAAGTAAACAGAATTCATATTGTTTAAAGATTCACAAGTTTCTTGGTCTTTCTTTGTGATCCAGAAGCTGGACCTGCTATTGGTCCCTGAAAACCTTGCCTTGGTCCTTGTTTTATTGTGCTTTGTGCTGCACTGGGTTGACTTGAGGCCTTCCTTGCACCAGCAGCTTGACCAGATACATTTGTTGCACCAGCAGCTTGACAAGAGACCTTCCTTGCACCAGCAGCTTGACCAGATACGTTTGTTGCACCAGCAGCTTGACTAGAGACCTTCCTTGCACCACCTTAACTAGAACCACCACCTTAACCCCTGCAGCCTTTCCTGTTATGACCCACATTGCCACATTTACCACAACTGACTGACTTGCCCTTCCTAGAAAGCTTGCCTGATAAAGCACTTTGACTTGCAATCTCATCATTTGACTTCTTCCTCTTCTTTGGTGGCCTGCCAATGAGGGGTTTGTACAAAGGTGGTATTATGACTGTTCTAGACTCAACTATTGGCCACATATCCCTTCTATTACATGGGTTGAACTTGAATGAGTATACATGTGCCCATGTTTCAAGTCTGTAAGTAGCATGAACCCATTTTTCAGGTATACCAACTCCCACTAAATTCTCAGACATGTTATATATTGCAGCCACGGCATGTTTACATGGTATTCCAGTCAGCTCCCACATCTTACAAGAACACACCCTTCTATCCATGTTAACAACATACTGATCCTTGTAAGGCCCAGTTACTTGATATAAAAAACCTCCATTCCATTAAACATTGTACTCAGTAGCCTTTTTTTGAGAGCATCAAACATTTTTTTCACAGAAGGAGTAAGTGGTCCAACAGTCTTAGCTATCACTTTCTGAAGTACCACAATCCTCTTCATCAAGTACTCTCTGATATATTCCAAACAAGTAATGATGGGTTGATCTCTACCATCAACTAACCACCTATTGAACACCTCACAGATGTTGTTTATTAGTAGATCACATTTGGCTCTGCCTGTTAAACAAATGACACTATATATCAGCATATGATCGATTATTAATATGGTTTTGTCCATTGTGAGTTACTTAATCACCTGAAAAATAGGCTCTGCTCCATTGTTCTAATGGAATCTTCATCGACCAATCATAAGCATCAGAGTTGAATGACTTGAGCTCACCCATCTTTTTCTTGAATTCACCTTTAGAAGTGGCTTTGGCTGCATTCCAGAGCATCTCCTTGTACACACCTCCTTTAAACTGTGACATCATATTCTCATGAATATGCTTAACACGGTAGCTGTGTTCAGCACTTGGAAACACACTTGCAATGGCTTGTATAAGTCCCTGTGGACAGTTAAGGTTAAGGATGGGATTAAAATTGTACCTTTCCTAAGTTTACATAAAACACATAACAAATTATACAATAAAATGTGTACCTTTTGCCTATCAGAAATGAAAGTGTAGTTGAAGTTAGCTTCTATACCAAGATCCTCCAATGTAAGTTCAAAATCAACACCAAGATACCTACTTTCTGCTTCACTAGTAGCATATGCATACTGGATAAATTCCCATTGTTGCATCACACAACTGCTTGTTAGTATCTGTTGACAGGCCAAAGGGATACCTGACATGAAGCATCCATCTAATCCTAAGATTTCTCTCCCACAAGCTCTAAAACCTTGTTTGAGAGCTCCCAAACACACATACACCCTTCTAAAATTTATTGTAATAGACTCTGGATTTGGTTCTTGTTGTACATCAATCTGGACAGTTGTTCCTGGATTTTGATTAATCAATTCTTGGGGAAATATTCTCGTCTAAGCGAGTGGAATATGCTCTCTGTAATACCCGTCATAATATAGATTGAAATTATATTTGCGTAAAAGCTTTATCTTTTGAGACCCCACATCTCAAATTGTTTCTGCATTTGATCTTGAACTGCCCTAACATTAATAATCTAGGATTTGTAGCAATGTGTTTGATAACGCATGATCTGCAAGAAACCTAGATGTACAAGCTTTAATTGCTCTTGATTGTATGCAGGTGTGATCTTCAATTAATGTTCTTACTTCTCATCTGCATTCTTTAGTGTATGTAACAAGCATTGTCCAAGGGCATAAGTTTTTGTGTCTTTTTTTTTAGTGTATTTGACACTTATTACCTTCCCCTATCCACTATTTGGTCTTTACCTAAAATTTATTGCTTGCCACTATTCTTTTGTTCTCCTCTAATGACTGGACCCCATTTGTTGAGGATAAATACATTTTTTGTCTGTATTATTATCAATAGCAACATAAGGGACTAATGCTTGAATTGTGCCTTGACATCTAACTCTCACCCTTTCATTATCATTTTTTACTAGTATTAGCTGTCTTCTAGTCTCAACTGAATGTTTCTTAACTCTTCCTTTCATAATTTCCTTACTAGCAAATTGCTGCCTTAAGTAGAAGTAATACTTATTGGGACCCTTGTTTTTTTGCTTGCTTATTCTTCTTATTCCTAATTGCATTTCCTTTCAGAATCAATTCCATCATCTAAGTCACTGCCAAATGAGTCATAATCAATGACATCTAGATCATCATCTTGAACATCAACACCACCTATACTTGTATCATGTTTAGGGTCTGCAGTGAATCTGAAATTATTCATATTCACATAAACTTCTTCAAACTATGATGTCACTCAATCATCAAACACATCATCATTGCTTGGATCATAATCCAAATCTTGAATATATTCCATTGTATAATCTCCTTCTGTGTCACTCTCTTCTTCTGATTCATTATTTGCATCAACCTCGACTTTCTTTGAACTTTCCAACAGGACCAACCCCTTCTATCTCAAATAGCATCCCCAATTCAAGCACATCATCGACTGTAGAACTGTTACCTACATGAACTACCATCTGCTTCCCAGTGATCTCATTCCCAGTGCTCTCATTCCTAGTGATCTCATTCCAGTGATCTCATTCCCAGTTATTTGCTTCCCAATGTGTGCATACTCACCTAGTAGGTCATCAAGTTCTTCAAAAGGATCTTCAGCACACTCTACTACAATTGGTCCTTCCACAGAACTAAAAGGCTGTTTTTTTTGACAAATTTTTCATTACTTCACCAATTCTTAATGACTTAGAGCTCACCTGTTCCCACTCTTTTGTTAAATTCTTATGACACATAGGTGTTAAAGTCTTATTCACATCAGGACATCTATCAATTTCTATAGGACCTTTTCTTAAGTGATTATTAACTGCTATTGAAACTCCCTTCTTAGGTGTAACAAAGATACTACTTACATGTTCAACATACACCAAAATGATTTTATAATCCTTAACATACTTTGACATCTCTAACACATCAGCATCAACATTCAAATGTGCAGACCATAAATCTAGCTAAACTTGTATCAAAAATGACAGTTATTTAAGTCATTCTACACCATAACCCAAGTTTAACTTACCATATCCTTTAAGGTAGATGTAAACAAAATGTCATTCAATGTAAAATAGACATTAACCAGATGATACATGTCACAATGTAAAGTACGCCTTACTAGGATGTGGTGGTAAACCACCGCCATGGTGGAATTTCAATGTCGGTGATTTAGAGGTCTGACCTGCATATATTAACCACTTAGAATATAACAACAATTGTACCTATAAATCTCAATTATAGTAACACAAGCCGGATTTACAATGTTCTTCCTCCATTTTGTGCAGCTTATATCAGTCTTTGACCTATCTTTAGCTAATTCAAATCAACACTTAACTATCACCTATGATCAGACAATCAAGAACACCTCAAAGGATTGCATGTGTGAGAGAAGATGGAGGGACGAGAATGAAACAAAAAAGTGAAAGAGTTGAGTTAAATTAGATACGTCATCAACTTAAATATTCATAAAAAGAACACAACATATGCAAACCCCGTGCGTGCACGGGTATTATTACTAGTATTTAATATACATTTGGCACATATACATTGTATTGTGGGATTGAGCAAGAGTGAAGAACAATCGACTGAGACTAGCTATCTAGGTGTTAATAGGCGTGGCAGAAAATCCTGAAGGTCTGTTTTTTTATTTAAGATATGTAATTTGGATAATCTCAACTCTGCTGCACTTAGATACCTCAGGTAAAATATTAAAATACCTATAATCTCCAAACAAACCGCATATAAGAACGATTTATTCCCCAAGGAAACAGATAACACTAAATTAAGAGAAAACAACCCCTCTAGAAATGTTTGTAAACTAAAATCTCGATGTATATTATTCATGCTGGTATATGAGAGTTTAGTATATTACAATTTCCCTCTAGAAACATATACTTTTGTTTGAACTGACTTTAGACAATAAAGAGAAATAACACTAATGATTACTATACGCCCAAAACCCTCTTAGAAGAAGCCATCACCTTCTTCTATAGACATATTCATAAAGCGGTCATATCCTTCTGCAACAGTATCATCAAATAGACACTTGTCCAAGAAACCAAGAGATTCCATGTCTGGTTTGCTTTCATCTTGTAATAAGCTTGTTGTCTCCGACACTTCTGAGTTATTATAGGTCTTCAACCCGTCACTAGTTGGATGACTTTGGAATTGCTGGTTGGAAGTGTTTATGCTATTGGAGCTTGTTTGGGGAGATTTAGAGGAATTCTTCTCCCAGTTTGGAAGCATCCTTGCAATGTTTTCGGCACTCAATGCATAATTGGTGGTGTTCAAGCTTCTCGGTTGCATAAGTGGCAACTCGGGTGGGTGGTTGATAGGTGCAGTAGGGGTGATATGAGGTGCATGCTGCAATGAAGTTGTCGATTTCTTGTCAAGAGATAGTGCATCAGATAGAGCTTGTTTGGCCATGAAGACATTGGTTCGGAGCTTTCTCTCCCATTGACCTTTGGCACCAGTGATTGCATCTGAGGATGATGATGTTGAAGCACCATCCTGATTGGTACGAAAGTTAATGAGCTTCTTTTTAAGATGGGTGTTCCAGTAGTTCTTGATATCGTTATCTGTTCTTTGAGGAAGGTATGAAGCAATTGCAGCCCATCTGCAAAGCTAAAGCAATTAGTGCTCATCCAAAACATATAGTAGATGTATTTGTAACCATTCATATATCAATCAAAATTCTAGATACATCCAACTGGATCTAGACATTTTAGATAAAACATGCATGTTCTGTATTTATTCTTCATGTCAACACTCTCAAAAAGCTTCTCAAGGACAAAATTCATATACATGTAATGAGGTTTTTATCAGAAAAAATTTGGTCAAGCTTCTTTAGCTTTTAAACTCTATTTACATTACGTTTGCTAGATTATAATTTTGACAATAAGCTACCTAACCAAGTCGTTATGTGGCAAAAAATACTTTCAAATTTGTCTTATTTTTTATCGATACTTTCATTTGCTGTGCTAATTTTTCTACGGTTGAAAAATAACACGTCAAAATCCTTTTAGTGGCTAAACACCATATTATCAAATTAGCACACCAAACCGAAGTTAAAAATAAAAATACCATTCAGATAAGCATGTTATTATTTGATGACGTTCGCAAAAGAAATTATATACAGGTAAGGAAAACATGCTAAAGTGAATTAGACTCAACATAAATCTCAGAGTAAAGATCAAATGAGAAGAAAACTTATAATGAGAATGATAAGAAAAAACCGCAACCACACATTTCAAATACATCTATAAAAATACATGCATCTCCCCTTAAAATTCTTTTTCTTATTTAAAATGTGTGGCTAGAAATCCTTCTTATTCTTCTTATTATATTTTTTCTTCTCACTTCATCCCTTCTCATAAATCTCATAACAATTACCACATTTTAACTTTTATGCATAGCAAAATTACTTTACGATAAGGAAACTCAATTAATCGGTGTCATTGACTTATCTCTAATTATTACTACTATTATAAAGTACAAAAACAAATTTCCAAATTAAATCTCTAACAAAAGAAAACACGACCCGCTCAAAAAAAAACAAAAGAAAACATTAATGTAACTTAAATGAATTTAAAGATCGAGTCTAAATTGAATATGCATGAAAGAATCAAAAATTTAAATGTTCATTAACTCTTACAGCAGGTTTTATGAGTTTATATGTGTTTGCAGATGCAACTACTACCTATTGCCAAGAAGTTCTTGTAAATGAACTATCTTCTTTTCCTCTTGTTCCGTGAAATTGCCACGCTTGATACCAGGTCGAAGATAATTAGTCCATCTTAGTCGACAACTCTTACTGCATCTCGACAAACCTGAACAAGAAGATACAACAAGAGAACAAAGTTAGACTATAAAACACGTTCAAATGTCATTAAATAAATTTCACATCATAATTAATAGTAATACCATGAAATGAACACTAATTCAAGCATCTAACCAAAAAACTAATTTTTTTTCTCTTTTTGAAACACATGAAACACGTTTGAACGATGGAATTTATTTTATTGTCTATGGCAATACTGGAATTTTATATTCTTTTTCAATCTTGTATTCTTGCAAAACGTTGATATGTAACTCGCAACGATGTCTATCTAGCTTAGTTAAGAACTTATTTAAATATTGCTCATGCAGTGAAAATAAGAACGAAATCAACGTGGTTATACCGGTGTTTGTAGGAACAGATCTCCAATTGCCAGGACCATGTTCTTGAATATAAGTGACCAAAGTTATATCCTCTTCAGGAGTCCATGGTCCTTTCTTCACTCCAATCTTATCACAGCATGGTGGCCTTCCCATTTCACCTTCTTCTGTGCTGTGAGTTCTTTCCAATAAAGAAATAGAAAATGAGAATAGGATAAACAACATTGTACCAACACTATATATAGACATGTTGGAGGTGGTGATGACTTTAAAAGTTGACTAATTAAAGAGATCATTGAAATATAGTCAAAAAGATGACAATCTGCAGCATTTACTGTCTTACTTGGCAAACACCAAAAGTCAACTATGTGACATATGTTTGTTGAATAGTTTTAATAGTGACCCAAGAGACTGGGTTAGACTTCAGTTTCTCTCTTTAAAACAACTCAATTCTCGCAAAATTTCGCTAATAATAAAAAAAACAAAACGTTAATAATTCAAATAAAACAAAAAAACATGAAAATAAAAATTAAAAACTTAAACTAATACTTTAAATTATATCGCTCCTTCGTTTTGCGCTTCAACTCCAAAATGTCCTCTCGTTATTTCACGGTCAAACTGTCACGGGGGTCATTGTAGAAGAAGAGATCTTTCTCAATTGGCTTGTGCAAGCTTCGATCTCTCCAATTCCACTTGGTCCCAACGCTATTTTCGAACGTGTTTATCCAAGCTTTACACAAGGTTATCTATGCCTCTTGGCTCCATGGTTTAATTGTATTTTTCTCCATCTTCTTTGATGTTGACGTATTTTTGTGGGCTTCCTTTAGACGGGAGCCACCTCTCCGACGAGAGATTGTCTTGAACGGATACGGATGGAGCACTCGAACCTTGACCCAGAGCATACTCAAATAACGGCTCATATTCGTCATCAAGACCAAAACGGTTAACCGGATAAAAAGGTTGAGAAGGTTGATATTGGTACGGTGGTGACATATGTGGACGATACATTTGAGATTGTTGTTGGAAAAATGATTGGTACATTTTATTTTGTTGTTGTTGGTTATACGGAGGAGAAAACGGATTATTTATATACATAGGTTGTTGATGTTGTATTTGTTATACGAAACTAGCCAGTTAAAATTGTTGGTGATTTTTGTATCATCAAGCATTTTGTGTAATGGTGATTCCAAGACTAAATGGTTTTCAAGTTTAAGTTATACTACAAGTCAGGAGGTGCTGAATGCACGCTTGTATAAATTAATTAACTTGATTCCGGATATGATGAATAGCAAATTTGTGACAGAAAAATCGTCACGAAGACGTTGCAACCATTTGACTGCTGTAAATAGTAACAGGAAACTGTCGCTTATAAGTGTCGTTGAAATCTTATTGAAAGTTGGTTACTTTGAACCGAAAGGTGTGACCATTCATGAAAAGGTATGGCTTTTCACCAAAAGTCACTTTGTTTATTATATATAAACATTATTTTTGGTCTTTCATTTAGATTATGAAGAATTATAACAACACATATAATCTTTTTCATGTATTTGCTTTTATTCTTGTGCCTAGAATTTGAGTGTGTTCTTGTCTTATCCATTTACGAATTTTGTGTAACACAAGGCACCAAATAGAGTCGAAATATTGTATTCGGAAAGTGGACTATTGTTTGAAATACAAAAAAGTCTCAGTCATTCCTAAAATGTATCTCGTAGCTCGTAGTTAATATTTGAAACTTAAGTAACCTAATCGGGCCAAGCCCATGGCTTGGCCGGCCATGTACACGTATATAAAGCCCTTTCCATGCCTTGGAGAGGGTGTTGGCTCATTTCATAATCTAATATTCTCTCTTTTATTTCTCTCTCTAGAAGTGTCTAACCACTCTTTCTCTCTCTAAGATTTCTTGCTTTGATTGTGTGTGTGATTAGATAACGCGTATTCTACAATTGGTATCAGTTGCCATGGGGTGATTTAGAGTGTTTTGTGTGCGTTTTTAATCATCAAAAGGGTGCGTTTTGGTTATAGAACACGAACCAAAAAGTGTTCACTTTTTGGGTGTTAAAAACTATAAAGCTTGTGTTTTTATGCTTCTAGTATCTTAGTAATACTTAGTTGTACAAAATAAATAAAGAAAAAACATCAAAAAGTGTGTTTTTAAGTGATTTAAAACGTTGGTTTTTCGGATTTTCGGAATGCACCGATTTTGCCAGTTTGAAGTATCAGAAATTGACATCTTCAGTTCACCGAAATTGACAGTTTTCAGTTAGCCGATTTTGACATTTTGAGGTAGCCGATTTTGCCATTTTCTATTAACCGATTTTGCCATTCTGTGTTCACCGATTTTGCCAGTTTGTATTAACCGATTTTGACATTTTGAGGTAGTCGATTTTGCCATTTTCTATTAACCGAATTTGCCATTTCGTATTAACCGATTTATCCAGTTTGTGTTAACTGATTTAGACACTAGGAGTGAACTGATTTTGCCACATTGTGTTAGCCGATTTATACACAATTTAGTGTTAACCGATTTTTCCAAGTTTAGTGTTAACCGATCTTTCCAGTTTGGTGTTAACCGATTTAGCTACATCTCATAATGAACCGATTTATCCAAGCTTCTAATACACGAATATTTAATTCACGGTTTCTTCATTGATTTGTAAAATCCCGCAAAATATACAATTATTTTCTCGGTTTAATCAAGTTTTGTAAAATCCCGTGCAACACTTATTCTCAATCACTTTAAACAAACAACACTGTAATACAATAACCTCTAATCACTGAACGATCAAGATCGTATCTTTTTAAATTTAACAATCAATTGAAAAAAACTACTTTAGCTAAACATATGATTGTAGCCAGTCTTGACAAGACAATATATAACTCATGGCAGAGTCGTATGTTGCTATACATCAAAGGAAAGAAAAATGGTAGAATGATGCTTGAATCTATTGAAAATGGACATCTTATCTATCGAGCTGTTGAAGAAAATGGTCAAATTCAAAACAAGAAATATGCATAACTCACTGAACAAGAAAAGCTTCAAGATGACTATGATGTTCAAGCGACTAACATTGTTCTTCAAGGTCTCCCACATGATGTGTATGCACTTGTCAACCACTATCAGACGGCTAAAGATATCTCAGAGTTCAAAACTAAGAAATATGCATAACTCACTGATCGTAGATCTCGCATTCAAGATGAATCTTGATGTTCAAGCGGACTAACATTGTTGCTTCAAGGTTCCCACATAGATGGTATGCACTTGTGTCAACCACTATTAGATCGGTGCGAATGCTTATCTGTGGGATTGATATGTTCAAGTTTACTTATGCAAGAGGCACTGATATCTATCATATAAAAGAACATGAATGCAAACTGTACAATGAATTTGACAAGTTTACTTTAGTCAAGGGTGAATCACGTTATGCGTATTACTTGCGATTTGCTCAACTCGTCAATGATATGCATACAATTGGCATGAAAATGTAGCAAGTCCAGGTGAATAAAAAGTTTTTGAACGCTCTTCAACCATAATGGAGCAAGTTTGTGACTGATGTCAAGTTAGCAAAGAATATGTATAATACCAACTATGATCAGTTGTATGCATATCTTAGTCAACATGAGGGACATGCAAATGAAGTATGAATGATGCGTGAAAGATATCCGGACCCTCTTGCATTGGTTGCTAACTATCAAACTCAGTCAAATTCTACTCAATATCTACAACAACTATCATCAACTCCTCAACCAGCTCATTCTTCTCAACCATACTTATCAACTTATGAAGCACCTCATCATCTACAACAATACCAACATCCATTCCAGACTCAACTTAATCATACACCACCATCAGTTCCTCAAATTGCATATCATACCCCTCTAATTTCATAACAACCACAAGTTGAGTTTTCTCAACTAGACTCAGGTCTTGCTGTTCCATCATTTCTACCAGGTGATGATCCAATTGCTTGTCTAAACAAAGCAATGGCATTTATGTCAACTGTAATGGCATCACATTTTCTTTCAACCAACAACCAACTCAGAACATCTTCCAATCCAAGAAACCAAGCTACCATTCAAGATGGCAGAATTACTGTTCAACAAGTTCAAGGGAGACAAGGTCAGAGTTTTACTCGTACGGGGAATAAGGGAAATGCTACAAGATTTAGGGGAAATAATGCTGCAAGTCAAGCAAGGGTTGTTAAGTGTTACAACTGTCAGGGTGAAGGGCATTTGGTAAGGCAGTGCACTCGGCTTAAGAGGCCAAGGAATTCTGCATGGTTCAAGGAAAAAATATTGTTGGTTCAGGCACAGGAATCTGGTCAGGTATTGGATGAGGAGCAATTAACATTCTTAGCAGATCCTGAAGTTGCAAATGTTCAAGTTACTCAGACAATAATTCCACTAAATGTTACGTTCTAGACTGATGATCTCGATGTTTATGACTCTGACTGTGATGATATCTCTTCAGCAAAAGCGGTCCTTATGACTAATCTTTCTAGTTACAATTCAGACGTCCTCTCCGAGGTACCACAACATGACACTTCTCAAAATGATAATATGCTTAATCAAAGTGTGCAAGAGATACAGTATTTTGAACAATCCCTTATTGATTATGTTCCAGATAACGAAATAACAAGTGATAGTAATATCATTTCTTATGAACAGTTTCTGCAACAAATGCAAAATGCGATTGTTTAATTTACTAACTCTTCTTCACAACACGATTCTATGATAATATCTATGTTTGAACAGATGTCTAAACAAATGTCTAATTATGCAACTAATTAGGACAAGGTTAATCAGGAAACCAAAACTGTTAATGAATCCTTAACCATTGAAATTAAAAGATATAAGGAACGAGTCAAAACTTTTGAACAAAGACTTAATATTGATTTGAGCAGTCATGAAAAATTAATTGATTCACAAATGGATGACATAATTCAGAATAGAATGCACTTAAGCAAGAAATTGACTCACTGAAATAGACTCTTTCTAAACGAGTCAAGGAAAAGAAATCGTTATTGCAAACATTTACTGTTTTTAAAAAGGAATCCAAAGAAAAAGAAAATAAATACATGGACAAAGAAATTGATTTAGAAAAGAAAATAAAAGAACTGGATAATATTGTCTATAAAGTTGGTCAATCTACGCAAACAGTGCACATGCTAACGAAACCATAAGTAGTTTATGATGACACTCACAAACAAGCTATTGGTTATCAAAATCCGTTTTATCTTAAGAAAGCTCAGTGGATTAAGCCAACATTGTATGACGGTAATGTGATATCTAAGAAACATGAAATGATTTTTATGGTTGATGAAGAAGAGACTTTGATTTAAAGGAAGATAGTCGATCAAAAATGCTTGCAAAACAATATGATCCATTTTCAAAAGAAAAGAAAATTAATATTTCTCCAATTAATTATCCCGAATTGAATAAATTGGCTGAAGAGTTTGGAAAACGTTTTGTTCCACAAAAAGAACTGTCTACATAACAAGCTTTTTGGTTATCGATTTCAAACCCTATTTCAGAACAACCTGTTGTTCAAACTACACATATTAGAGCGGAGGCTCCTAGTGAACTCCAAAAAGTAAGCATGGTTAAGACAAGTTTTCAAAAACTAAAAAATCATCTTGCCAGTTTTGACAAGGTGGTGAAAGTAAGAACCACACCTGATGCAATAACTGAGGGGTCATGGGGTTTTGAACACACAAAAGCAGTTTTCAAGCAAGAAGTAATTCCTTTTATTAAAACTTTAAAGGATTTATTTAAAGATTTTGATAATGGTCTTTACAGTGAACTTAACGAGGTGAAAACGGTTTTTAACCAAATGGAAGCTGTTGTTGAATAGTGTTCTTGATGACATCAAATAACGTCTATTTGCATCATTTAACCCATGTTATTAACTCATTTTGTATAATTATTGCAAAGAATTGTTAGTTAATCGTTTATATTTGAGAATTGTAGTAATTATGGAGTAATTGGTGAAAGTTAGCAAAAGGCGCGCATTCTGAAGCTTAAATGAAGATATTTTGAAGAATACTATTCTGAAGACCAATACGCCGTATCCATCAAGAAAGATACGGCGTATCTGTGCCTGCACTCACCAATGACCACAGAGGAATAAAGCTCAATACGCCGTATCCAGAGAGACTCAATACGCCGTATTCAAAATATGGAACGAATATAATATTCTGGAAGATATCAAGCGTGGTCCCTACTCTAAGAAATCCCCAATATGACGTATCCAATCCTTGGATACGCCATATCGAACCGACTTACAGACCTTATAAATAGAAATCTCAAAAACAAGTTTTAAGTGTGCTAAATCATATTCTCGATACCTAAATTATAAAAGTTGATTTTCAGAGGAGAAAAAGAGCAGAAGAGGTCGTGCAACGTTATCAATTCCATAGGAGACATCATGTAATTCCATATACTTTAGTAATCGTTCAGTTTTTAGTATCATTCGTTAACTCGGTTAGTTTACCTTTGCTAAATAATTGCTCTTGTATTTATTATGATGTTTGAAGGCTAATACCTTCAGGTATTAGCCATTATTATGAAGATCTGAATGTTTGGTATTTGTTTATCTTGATTTCTTGATATATCGTTG
>BQNB010045119.1:0-44478 GCA_026074375.1 Tanacetum coccineum
CCATGATATTATCAATCACACATCATATGAAAAAGTGTACAAAAGCATAATCACAAGTAAGTTATCCATTTAACATGTTTAAAACCTTAAATGGTGATTTAGTTATATAGAACATGTAAACACATAAAAATGATAAAAGTAAAGACATAAAGGTTTATAGATAACCTTATAGTGATAAATGATGATGAGAAATATAATCTAAACCCTTGTTTAGATTTTTAAACCAAGCTTGCAACTCTTGAAAACCCTAATTCAAGCCAAAACCCTAATCTTGCTTCATGCTTGATTAACCACTTGTAAAGGCTTAACCAACCCTTCTAAACACCTAAGAACATCTTAGATATGTTGTAGGTATGTGTGTAATTGTTGTAAATAAAATTTTGTATGGATTGGGTGTTGTTTTGTGTTGTGCCGTGAGCTAGGAGAGGAGGAGGGAGAGATTTTGCTTTGTTTCACCAAGGAAATGAGAGATGTGTGTGTATCCTTTCTAGTTTAGGCATTATATACTCTTGTAGCTAGATGCAATAAGGGCTAGATACATAATAGACACAAATGAGGAATTCTAGGAAAAGTCTTGGTCTTGGTTCCTAAAAGATGAGAACATCCCATGGATTTAAGGAATTGTGTTTTCTAACTAGATATTTCCTTGCCATTTATCTTGTATAAAAGAAAGAATTGAAGGTATACTTGTTATTAATAAGTTGTAAGTAAATGTAAGTTGTATACTTGTATCAATTGTATGTCTTGTTTATTTCCTTTATGTATATGGGGCGTCACATATGATATACTTAGGTAAAGTTTTATAAACTTTGATCATTAGAAATAAAAATGGTTATTTGTTGAAGCGTATATTTATTTTGGTGGTTCCGGGTATGCCTAAATGTATTTAATTGCGAAACGTAACGTTTTACGCAACCAATAAAAATAAAATATAAAAAGTTTATTATTACTTTCGTAAAAATAATATAATGCTCGCTTGACGAAACTTTTATTCGTTTGGTGTCCGTTTACGTTGATTGTTAATTTATAGCTTACGCGATTTAACTTAACTAATAAAATTAAAAGTAAACACGTACGAGAAAGAAAAAAATAATTAGTGAAATATATGACGTCGTAAATGACCTGAAAATACGAAATGTTACAATTTTGGTTGCATACGTAATTTTGATCATCTATTTTCCGGCTTATGAACTTAAATTTACGTACAGGAATGGATGCCCAAGTGGCTTATGGTTTTCATAATCTACAGAATGAGAAACCTTATCCTGCACAAGGTCGTATTGCAAACAAGGTCTGAATTTAAGCCAGATTCTTTTAAATTAGCATACAGTGTCGATAATTGTTCTGATAGAAATTAAGATATAATTTGCGATCTCCCTTATGTCATAGATAATTTACTCCGGATACACCTGCAAACAAGGATGGTTCTTTACACCTTGTATGAATGACCCGAGCTTGAAGTGATAGCTTTTTTTCATATCAGTGACCTTGATATCTATAGTTTTACTAAAGAGTAACTTGTATACTTGATAAGGTGTCATGATGAGTGATTATATAACCTTAATTTGTGCTATTATTTCCAACAAAAGTAACCCCGCCTTGGAAATTGCCTAAACATTCTCCTTTCATGCAGGGGACTAAATAACATTTTGAGGGTTTATATTCAGAAATTAAATAGCCCGAACTGGGAGTTGCTTGCTCTTCCATCAAGGTAAGGCTATATCACCGTACATGATATTTGCATAAACCATTGAGCATTATACGAGGCTTTCATTTATAAATGATTGAATAACAATTATTGAATAACCTCCTAATATCAACTTTGAATCATAGAAGTTGTAAGTGGCCTGAAACTTAAGGCTTAAAACTTTAGTTTCAGGTTGCTAACAATTTTAAGCGACTATTTTTAAGTTGATATTCAGCCGTTACTAGGCCAGCTTACTACATTGGACATGTTACACGCATGTTAGAAACGGCTCACAATACATATCATGTTGCAGTATCAGATCTATAGTAGCATAGAATCTTCATAGCTATGCAAGCGAAAGAAATCCATAGGGTAACTTGAAGCCAGAATATTTGGAAATGGTAACATTTTATAATCAAATATATTAATATAGTGATGTTAATGTGTATGAACACCAGTATTTATTATTGCAGAAAGGTTTTGTTAAGGCTAAATTAGACGATGGCCTTTTAGAAGTCTTTGGATTCAAACAAGGATGGCATGCATCATTGGTTATGGTAGATTTATGTTCAGCAAAACATATTTCTCAGGTAATACAAACATGTCATTTTGATTTTCGTAATAACTAATAAGTTCTGTTAACTCACCAAGGTCAACATTTTTGTACATAGAGGCGTGTCACATCATTCTTCAAATTTTTATTTATCTATGTAACATTTAGGTATTTAGTTGTTCGATGAATGAATTCCTGAATGAATTTTGCTTAAGAAAGCAATGCGAAAGATATGAAGTAGGAATATCATATAGATTGAACAATATATGATCGAGTAACTTATCTAAGGACGCGTTACATAGTGATTTTTGAAGGTAGTCCCAAACAATGAGTTTGGCAGATCACCAGGATGTCATAAGGGCATTTTGTTTATTTGTTAGAATCAAGACCTCAGCGGCGCCAAAAAATGATGTAAGTTTTTACACTTATTATATATTATATTATAAAAATATAAAATAATAGTCTAAAATCAACAAGATCAATAAAAACGAGAGTAGTATAGAATGTTCCCAGGTCGTAATCCCACACGAGGCTGGAAGGAAAATCGATACCAGTCGAAGATTTGAGTTTGAAGAAGAGAATTGGTTTTGAGAGTGTGGAAAGTCAAAAAAACATTTGGATAATAACAAACAAAAACGTTAAGAACAAACCTAAGAATATGAAATTAAGCTAAAAACGAAAGCACGAATCCCGACAAAGGGGGAAAACCAAAATCTTTAAAAAGTACCTACGAAGGAAATTTTTGCTTCTAAAATACTCTACGGAGATATAAATAATACGAAGATGAAAAAGACTAGACGAAAACGGAGGTCGTTTGACACACATCTCTCTCTCACGTGCGATGCAAAAGACAAAAAACGTACACGGACCCGTTCTTTAAAAGCAAAAAGTTACAAAATGACCCTACGAAAAGTTTCAAAATTTTCCTACAAACTATACGACAAAATAAAATTTTCTAAAAAAAGAAAAATATTTTTTCGATAATTTTTGTATTTTTTATGAATTATTTAAACTTTTAACGAAATTAAATTATAAAAAAATATTAAATGATACGAAAAATTCTGAAAAATTTTACTTAAAAAATTCTTTACCTTATGTCAATCTACGAAAAATAGAACAAACAATATTGGCTTAAAAATAAGCACGAAATAAGCTTATTACAGCTTATAAGCTTATAAGCCTAATATGACTATAAATAACAAAGCCCTTGAGTCTTTAACGAAAAAGACCCAAGGGCGCAGTGGTAAGGTGTGTGTTATAAAGGGGACTGTATCGAGAGGTCCCGGGTTCGAGTCTTGCTCACCCGGACCTCTTGTCTTTCCCCTTTTTTTTCGAAAACTTCAAAAAGCAAAGTTGTTAAGCTCGTGGGGCTTAACAACTTTGTCTTCTACAAGTTTTTATGAAAAGCACTCAATAAGCTAAAAAATCAGCTTAAAAGTGACAGAATTGCTTATAAGGACTTAAGGCTAAATAAAGCTAAGTCATTTGGCACATGGGGACAATTAAGCTAAGCTAGGACTAAAATAAGCTAAAGAGGGTCTAAAACTAACCTAGTAAGCTAAAAGGTTAAAGGCTAACTAAAATAGCTGTTAAAGGTCTTAATGAGTACATAACTAACAAAGCTTAAAAAAGGTCTAAATCTCGCACGCCTTAACTTGTTGGCACTCAAATAAGCTAGGAAAAAGAAAAATAAGCAAAAATCTTAACACTCTATCCTAAATAAGCTATAGGAGCACAAATGAGCTTATAAAATAAGCTGAATAAGTCAAAAAGAAAAATAAGCAATCCTTACACCTAAGCTATGCAAAACAGTCAAAAGGGGGACTTCTAGCTTAAAAATAAGCTATCTAAAAAACTTGCTAAGGGCTGAAATTGAACAAGCTTGTCCAAGAGCTTATAGGCTCTCAAAATAAGCCAAGAACAAGGGCTTAAGCACACTTAAAAACAAAGAAAAGAAGGCTTAAAATCTCCCCTTTTGCACCAGGGGAGATTAAGTCATACTACAAGGGGCTTATTTGACAGCTTTTTAAAAGCTGTCAAATAAGCTCAAATTAAGAAAATAAGCTTAAACAGATGGAGTATTCTAGCAAATGGACTTGTGCACCAATTTTGACTCTCTAAAACTCATTTAAACAAGCTGAATTTGTTGAATGAAAAAGGCTTTTGCTTTTTTTTTAAATGCTATAACAAAGACTTGGGTGGTTTTTTGACTTCAAAAGTCAAAGCACCAAGGTTTGTTGTAGCTTGAAATGAACACACAAAGAGCACACTTTTTGAACCTTAACTCAAAATCCAAGTGCTTATGAATATAAGCACTTGTGGCCTTTTTTAAAATCCCACAGCTAAAAAAAATGATTTATAAAACTTTTGAAAATCAATTTTAAAACTTGAAAACTTATGAAAACAGCTTAACACAAGCTTAATACTTAAGCTTAAACTCCTTTGAACCCCCAACCCATAGCAGAACCCAAATTGACCCGTTTTGGCCTTGTGCCAAACACCCTTTAAGTCTAACTGTCAAAACTAAAATACACTTAAAATCTATTTTAACACTAATTCTGACAAAACCTTATATCTACTCTACTTTATTCTAACCTATTTAAGCTATTATGAACACTAAAAGTCCTAGACTCGATTTATGATATACTCGTATGCTACATTTGTCAGCATCGCCTTTTTACTTAATGACAGAATTTAACCAACATTCTGATCTAATTTTAGCCAACTTAAGATTAGCAAGATGTCATGTAGTAACGTATTACATCAACATTAATGATGTGTTGTTCTTGTTACTGTCGCTTAGACGAAGATGTCGTTAATTGATATGAGATCAATAGCCAAGCTCACAGATATATGACTACACGAAGAATAGATTCAGTAAGTAGCGCTATATGATAATGTGATCACTATCGCAGTATAATAACATCATTGTACATCAAAGAGCTCTATCACGCACTGACGTCAACTCGAGACGCTATACTAGTGCATCTGTGGTAAGTGCTCCTCTCATGATATTTGGAATTTAAAACTGAATTTTAGAAAGTCTTCTAGACCTAGCCACTCTATCTGAATGAGTGGCTAAAAAATTGTAAACCTAATGGCTACCTTAGCTTAAACAGAGCTTTCTTTAAGCTCAATAAGCTGATTTTGCTTATTACTCCATAGCTTCCAAACTTGAATTTAAATGTAAACAATTGAACTCTATATACTAAAACGGTATTTAAAAGATTTTTATATCATTTGGAAACTGAGAGCTTAAGAAAGGCAGTCAATAAGCTACACAGAGCTTATTACAAGCTTATGACCCAAATTCAGTTTATTACCATGAAAGTTTGAAACACAAAACTCAACTAACTTACTGGATTACTTTTATAAGAGAAGTACTAGATTAAAAACAGGTTAGTCCCAGTAAACATCTGAATTTAAAGTTTAAAAGCTTATTGAATTCATTGAAACATTACACGAAGGCTAAGGAAAAATTACAAAGTAAAATGTAAGAAAAATTTACTAACTAGCTAACTACTCTTTTCTTCTTCTTTTATTAGTGAGTCTTCAAACCTTGTGCTTGTTGTAGTGAGTGCAAGACAGGAAATTATCCTGCCTTTATCATTGTCTTGGAGCATGATAGTCGTAGGTATGGATTGCCAACATGGCATAAAGGGGTTTAGTGGAGAGGGGGTGAAGGTTTGATCCCTTGTGCAAGTATGTGAGGTTGAGTGTTATGGGGAGAAGGAAAAGGTAACAGGTTTTGGGGTTTTGGTCATGGCTATGGCGGGAAAAATGGTTGGGAGAGATATACAGTGGGTTAAAACTGTTTGGGGAAAAGTTTGTGTAAATGGCAGCTTTAGTCCCTCATGGATATAACCCTCTTTGCATCCTTAGTCCTTGGTGTGTTATACTTTTGGGGACTTGGCAGAAATAGTCCCCAAGAGTTATAACATTCTTTGCATGAACCGTCCTTGGTGGTTATAAGTTAGGGACTTAAGCAGGAATGGCCCTTGTAGTTATCTTTCCATTAATGACAGTTTGCACCCTTGTCTTTTTTTTTTCTTTCTCATTTCTTCATTAAATACAAGTTTAGGGTTTGACAATTTCAACCCTCAAACTTATATTTCTTCATATGTTGACTTTTGGATTTGTCGGGGTTGACTTGGGTTGACTTCTGTTGACTTTGGCTTGGACTTTGACTTTGTCTTTTCCTGCTTTTCCATTCCGAGTCCGGTTTTGTCGATTTGGCTTCGTTTTTCGTCCTTTTCTTAGTAATCCGTTCCTGCACAATACAATTAGCAAAACAAGCGTATATTTGGCATTTTAAGTCCGTTTTTGGTTATTTTAGCTCGTTTTTAAAGGTAAAAGGTATGTGTAATTAAGCACATACCAGTAGTCCCAAACAATGAGTTTGGCAGATCACCCGAATGTCATAAGGGCATTTTGTTCATTTGTTGGAATCAAGACCTATGGGTGGTTATGCCATTTACGGCTGATAGAGGTGATGGCCACTATGCATCGTTCTGGAAATACTTTTGTAGGAACTCCTTGCTGGTTAGTACATGGTTAATGGACCTTTTTAATATTTTCTATGTTTCGTTATATCCTTCTGGTCACCTCTAATAGTATTGTTGATTGCACGATGACACGAGAGGTGTTGCAGCCAAGAAGTAGATACGATTTAAGATATGTGCATGATACTTTTTAAAATAATTTTATCTACTTAAGTTATTAGATATTCAATAAATTTACAAAGAATTACACATTCATATTGTAAAAATGACATAATTATGATTACAGTGGTATTTTCAGGGGGCTGATATTTAGTCATTTGGAATTCTGGCACTAGAGTTGGCTCTTGGTCATGCCCCACTCTTAAAGTACCATCAAATGAAGGTTTGTCTTCTAATCTTCTATGAAATTAATTAATATGTCTATTATTAGTTAAGATTTGCTACAAGTTTTAGTTTTTATTGATTTTTATTTCTAAATGTATATGTACCCTTTATTGATACGAGCCGCAATAAATTATGTTTATAAGGTACTATATCCTCTTTATTCTTAGTAACACAAATGTTACAGCTATAACCAAGAAGTGGAATCTGCTTGAATTTTATGCAGCTTTTTTCCGAATATGTTTATGTATTGAGGTAGTTTTGTTTGTACGGATCTGATGCATATTGGTAACTCAGGCCAATTACTAAAAACATATTATCCCTGACATTGCAGATATGCCAAAGCAAAGGAAGATGGGTCACATCACAGTTGTTGGACCTTCATTGGGAATTGTGCAAGCACAGGTGAAATCATTTCTTAAAGAAGGAAGTGCAGAGGGTATCCTAGGTATGTAATCCATGGAATATGCAATAACATTGTACAAGAAACATGCTTTATAAGGAATAGGAATGAAAAGTAACATATGTAAAATTAGCAATTCCGAACACCTAAAAAATCTGTTTTATATTATTTAATATAAACCCGCTTAGTTTCTTTCCTTTGTGTTATCCATAGGGATGTTTACTTCATTTAAAGGATTGTTCGGAGACAATGAATCTCCAATATGTATGTTTGTTCTGATGGCCGCTCAAAATGTATAAAAGCTGAAATGATGTACGCAAACTCAGTTAAGATGAATAATCAAATAGATCCTATCAAAAACTATGTATTTTTTTAGTCACTTTTAAGAAACTGTTCTATAATTTGCATATTCAAAGCTACAGTATTCAAAGCGGGATATGTTTACATGGACAGAAGTCAAAGACAGGTAAAAATATGGTACTACTAAGTATTTTGAATTGTTAACTTGTCCATCAATAGAGGTGCTAAAATGGGAAGGTTGGGTACTTGGGTAACAGCCTAACAGGTCAAAATGGGTAGCTATTATGGGCAGGTCAACGGTTGACTCTTTTTGGGATGACCTACCAACACTCTTATCATTTTTATAATTTTGCAAAGAGTCACACTGTATTAAATATGATTACATAATCTAAGGGAGTGTTTGGGATTGCTTATTCACACTACTTAATTATCTGATTATTTTGAGTGAAATAAACTGTTTTGGATAAACCGTTTGTGATTGCTTATTCTTGCTTATTTTAAAAAGCAATAAGCAAATAAACAGTTTTAGTAAGCAAACCCAAACACTATGTAAGTAATTTTAAATTAGTGCAACATGTTACATGGTACAACACACATTCACATGTTATATATTGAATACTTCGGTCCTGTCCATTATGTTCCCAACTTACTTTTCAAAGAGTCCACCCATTAGAATACACTGCTTATTGTCTTTTGTTGATCATTTAGTTGTCCTTAATTAGGATCATATACCCTAAACCAACATATGTACTAAGTAACGTCCCCCTTATATGTATACTACATACATACATATGCATATGTCTATAGCGAGAGACATTGGGAGGGATGAACAGAAAGAGATGGACCAATTTGAAGTGAAGCGTGGAAGCCTAGCTGGAGTGAAAACACGGGTCGAGAGTGCCAGCAATGACATTGCTGCCTACTTAGTTTGCTGTGTTTTTTTGCTATTGTTGTATTCTTGTGTCCCTATCACAATACTAAAACTGTAGACTCACTTATGCAAAGACAATTTTATTTATTTTTGTTACTGCCTTACGGGATTATAAAGTTTGACGTCGGTAAACTTTTGACATATGTTATGGAAACCTTATATGGTTGTGCTTCTGTTTGAAAATAAACAACTTTGTTATAATTCTTTGAAGTCGGTTCTTTTATGCTGCAATCATCGTGTACTTTATAGTGAAATTTTGCTGCAGTGATTTGTCGACCACACATCACAAACCGTACATTGAACCGGTTGTGACTACTTGTTTGATACAAATAAGAGATCGGCGATGACAATGAACGTAATCGTGGAGTCAAAGCAGTTTTGTTAATCAATGGCTTGCTATGCATCTCATGTTGTTGTGGACTTCTGATTGTTATTGTTGTCTTTCTCACACTATTCAAATTCCAAATCTTTTTTGGGTAATGTTGGAATTTGTTTAGAGTTGTCTGGTCCTCTTTCATTAGGTCATTTTGTCGTCTTACCTTAGGTATTATCATATTTCCTATGTATCGTGTTGAACGGTAACATGAGTTTTATTAGTAAAACAAATGTATTTTCCTATTTCCAATCAAGTACTCATCAGAATAGTTGATACGGATAACAGGTCGTCTTTATAGAGTTTGTATTTGTAATATTATACATAAATAAATCAACACCAAGTTATCTAAATGCTACGGATTGTTGATTACAACAAAACACAATAAGAAACTATCAAAATGTACATGTTTCTTTAAACAATACCTTAAAGCTTACCGCCCAACGGGCGGGCCTTGAAACTAGTTACGTATATATATTCAATTTAACTTAAAAACTACACATATATCTCTTTTTTTCTTTAAAGTTATATATATATATATATACTTTTCAATATATTTTTATTTATTAAATATATGATATTTAATATATATATATATATATCGGATCGATTGAGAAGGTTTTTATTTTGAGAAGATTGAAGAAGGTTTTCAAAATTGATAGATTTTTAAACTTTGGTTTAAGTTTTTCAGGTAAACTCATTTTATGTGAATGATAATCTCAAAATGTGTAAAAAAATTTCGAATCAATGTTTAAAAAATCTCTCGTTTTTACAAGACCAATCACCCCTTTTAATGAAGGAACATCAAACCAAAACTCCAAAAGTATCCTTGAAGGGCACGTATCAGCTCTCAAGGAACTTTTGAAAGAACCAAGCAACCGAGACCTTATTAAGCCTATGCTCCTGGACTTTGACATCCAGGATGTGAGTGATGAAGAAATTGAAGACGGTCCGAAAGGAAAAGCAAAAATAGGTGACGAAGATCTAAGTAAGCCGTTTAAGAAGGTGCTAAAATGCCCATTCACAAGAAGAATCGTTGAATTTTCATCACCAGGTTATAGGCTACCAGCAAACGCTAAAATATATGATGGGACGGGCGATCCAGAGGATCATATAGGCCGGTTCGTGGGAATATGAAACCAAGGAGAATGGCCTATGCCGGTATGGTGTAGGATGTTCCAGCAGACCCTTGACGGCAAAGCGAGGGCATGGTTTGACAAGCTTCCACCAGGCAGCATCGACAACTGTGGAAGTCTTCAGGAGAAATTTCTAAACAGATTCGGAATGCTCAAGGCTTGTGATAAAGACCCAACGGAGATCTCAAAGATAGTTCGCAAGGCCAATGAAACTCTCTTTCATTTCAAGGAAAGGTGGGTGAGTGAATCCAATGCCATCCCTAACGTGCCAGAACTAATGCAAATCTCATCCTTCATGAGCTCTCACAAGTGTCCAGAGCTAGCAAAACGTTTCTTTGACAATGTGCCTAGGACGGTAGACGAAATGTTAAAAAGAGTGGATGATTATTTATGGTCTGAAGAAGCGTTTCGTAACACGGAACTACCTTAAGGAGAGTATCAGCGGAAGGACGCGCCGGTGCAATGGGTACAACGGAATGACCGACAGCAACGCTACCCTTACGGGAACAACCGTCGTAGACAAGAGCACATACCCGCTTTTAGGACACCAGAACGCAACATCCCGTATGTACCACCACAACGTCCGAACCAAGAGGTCCGTCGGTCAAGAGCAGTTTTGACTTTGGATTAATTATCAAGCACTCCCCAATAAATCTTAGCAACTGAGCACCAGCTACGCTTGCCACAACCAGCACCGCTGGTAGGCGTACCCAGCAAGGAAAATGTAAACAAGTACTGTGACTACCATAATGAAAAAGGCCACAGCATGAATGACTGTTTTCATTTAAAGCAGCAGTTGGAGTTGGCTTTGGAATCTGGTAAGTTGAACCACCTGGTAAAGGACGTGAGGCAAAGAGGAAGAGGGGGTCAGCGGAACAACGGCCCGCAAAAGGAAAAATAATAAACATGGTCCAATGTCATTCATCTGACCGGAAGAGGAAAAGCACAATGACGGATGAAAAATGGACGAATGTGCCTATAATCTTCCCACCGGTTCTAGCACGAGACCTATCGGAAGAAGCCTTGGTAGTAGAAGCCGAAGTAGAAGGATATCTAGTCCGAAGGATACACATAGGCGAAGGGGCTTTAGTCGAGATCATGTTTGAACATTGCTTCAACATGTTACACCCATCAATCCGGTCAAGGTTAGTCGAAACACAAACAACGGTATCCGGATTCTCAGGAGAGTAGGTAAAGCCGTTGGGAAAGATCGAGCTTGATGTATGCTGCGGAGGAAGCGGGCGATGCCGGAGGGCAATTTTGAAATTCACAATCATCCCAGCACCTTCCTATTATAACATCATCTTGGGACGTCCCGGTTTAAAACAGCTCAGGGCAATCCCATCCACCGTCCATGGCATGATGAAATTCCCAACCCCCTAGGGGGTGGCAACACTGGCATCCCAGACACCGGTGGTGTTTGAATGTTGAAGAGAGGGAAAGAAGCAGGCAGTGGAACCACCCAAAGAGAGAAGAGCACAAGACACCATAAGCTCAACGAATCAGGTACTCGTTAACCCTGCCTATCCGGAACAATTGGTAATAATAGGAACAGGCCTCTCGCCGGAAGGCTCAAGGCAGCTCAAAAATTTGCTGAAGAAAAACATCGATATCTTTGCATGGGAACCGTCCGATATGACTGGAGTGCCAAAGAGAATCATCAAGCACTCACTGAACGCCAATTCGCTGGAAAAACCGGTCAGTCAGAAGAGAAGGGTATTTTGCTCAGAAAAAAGCCGGGTAATAACTGAAGAAGTAGCCGAGTGGTTGAAGGCAGGAATAGTTAGGCCGATAAAGTATCCTACCTGGATATCAAACCCAGTGTTAGTGAAGAAGGTGGACGAAAGCTGGCGGATGTGTATTGATTTCAAGAACACCAATGCTGCATGCCCCAAGGATTATTACCCTTTGCCGGAAATAGATAGCAAAATAGAAGCTGTCATGGGTTTCCCACTCAAATGTTTCTTAGACGCGTACAAAGGCTATCATCAGGTACAAATGGCGGAGGAAGACGAGGAAAAAACAGCTTTCTATACAGACCAAGGTACGTACTGCTACACAAAGATGTCGTTCGGCCTCAAGAACGCAGGGGCAACGTACCAGCGGTTGATTGATGGAGCATTCCAATCTCAAATTGGAAGAAACCTGGAAGCATACGTAGACGATATGGTGATAAAAAGTAAATTTGAAAGGGAAATGCTAGCAGACATCGCAGAAACATTTGACAACCTCAGAAGAATCAACATGAAGCTAAATCCAAAAAGTGTTCGTTTGGGGTCGAGGAAGGGAAATTCTAGGGTTACATGGTCACCTCCGAAGGTATACGGGCTAACCCAGCGAAAACTAAAGACATAGCAGAGATGCAATCGCCCAGAACCTGGGGGAAATGCAAAGTTTGGCAGGAAGGCTAGTGGCACTAAATCGCTTTCTCTCCCGGTCGGCAAAGAAGTCATTGCCCTTCTTCGAAACGCTAAAAGACATCACCAAGGAAAACAAACACGATTACCGATGGACAGAAAAAGCAGAAAATGCGTTCCAAGAGCTTAAGAAGATGATCTTGGATCTACCGGCCTTAACAACACCATTGCCGAAAGAGACCTTGTTTGTATACCTAGCGGCATCAAAAGAAGCAGTAAGTGCAGTACTGCTGGTAGTAAGGCAAGGAAAGCAACACCCAGTGCATTATGTAAGCAGAACGCTACATGATGCAGAACGAAACTATGCGCCGTTAGAAAAGATGGCATTGGCCTTACGACACGCGTCCAGGAGGTTAATGAGGTACTTTGAGGCTCACCCAATTACTGTCATCACAGATCAGCCAATCAAGCAAATTTTAAGCAAGGCAGACACGTCAGGTAGGCTGGGACAATATTCCGTTGAGCTAGGAGCATATAACATCATGTACGAACCCCGCAATGCTATCAAAGGGCAAATACTGGCGGACTTTATAAATGAGATGCCGATGGGTAGCGAAGCTATGGTACCACGACAAACCCAATACACAATTGAACATCAGAAAGACTGCAATGAAGAGTGGGTACTTTACACAGACGGGGCATCTAGTGCTAAGGGTTTCGGTGCAGGACTGGTCCTCCTCAGCCCCACCAAGATGGAATATACATACGCCTTGAGGCTCAATTTCGAAAGCACCAGCAACCAAGCCGACTATGAAGCTCTCCTAGCAGGATTAAGGATTGCCAAGAAAATGGGAGTGCAATCCCTATCTATCAATGTTGACTCCAAGCTGGTGGCCAGTCAAATCAACGGTAACTATGAAGCTTGTAAGGAAAACATGATCCAGTATTTAAACAAAGCAAAAGAATACATCGGTTGTTTCAAAATTTTCAAAATTCAAAACATACCCCGGAACAAGAACCAAAAGGCAGATGTATTAAGCAAGTTGGCCTCAGTAGCATTCAACCATCTTACTAAAGAAATTTTGGTGGAAACATTGGATGCGCCATCAATGGACGTCGAAGAAATAACTACAGTAGTGGAAGAAGAAGGGGAAACGTAGATGACACCAATCATCAACTGTCTCAAGAGGGGAATATGGCCAGAAGATCAGAATGAGGCACATGCCTTGCGAATGAAGATAAATCAATATGTCATGGAAGAATAATTTCTATTCAAAAGATCTTACCTAACGCCTATGCTCCGGTGCGTCAACCCACTACAAGCCAACTATGTCATTAGGGAGATTCACATAGGGGCATGCAACATGCATTTAAAGCAAGATTGGTAGTGGCAAAGGCCATCCGGCAAGGGTACTATTGGCCAACAATGCACCGGGACGCAAAAGAAGAAATATGCAAGTGTGACTCATGCCAGATCCACTCCCCAATTCCCAAGCTGCCCAAAACACTGATGACCTCAATCTTGGCCCCCTGGCCATTCTTCCAATGGGGGATGGATGTGCTAGGGCCATTTCCTGAAGCCCCATGGAAAGTGAGATTCGTAATTGTAGATGTGGACTATTTCACAAAGTGGATAGAGGCCAAACCGCTAGCCAAAACGACATAAAAAGAGGTTAAGAAGTTTGTATGGGACAACATTGTCTGTCGGTATAGACTACCAAAGATAACTGTAATGGATAATGGGACCAACTTTATCCACGATCATTTTAAGAGCTGGTGCAAGAAACTGAACATCACCCAGATAAACACAGCTGTCGCACACCCCCAGGCTAACGGCCTGGTGGAAAGGGCAAATAGAAGCCTCATGGAAGGAATCAAAACTCGGCTGGGAAGGGAAAGGAAATGTTGGGTGGATGAGCTGCCTAACGTCCTATGGGCTCACAGGACGTCACTTAAAACTAGCAATAGGGAGACACCATGCAATTTAACATTCGAAAGTGAAGCGGTAATCACTGCAGAAATTGGTATGCCCACGCACCGGACGATGATGATTAAAGAGGGCGATGAAAATGAAGAAGAAATGAGGCTGAATCTTAACCTGCTAACAGAAAGAAGAGAGGCAGGTGCTATCCGGGAGGCAAGGTACAAAATGAAAATGGAACAGTACTACAACAAAAGGGTGCGCCCCATGTCTTTCAAAATGGATGAGTATGTCTACCGGAAGAACGAAGCTAGCCGGGTGGAAAATTTAGGAAAGTTGGGTCCAAAATGGGAAGGACCATACTTGATAGTGGAAGCGTATCACAATGGCTCATACAAGTTGTGTACAATGGACGATAGGGAGGTATCCCGCATCTGGTACGCGGTCAATTTAAGAAGATGCTACTAGTAAGGATCATTGTGTTTAGAATTCCAACTCATGCAATCCATTTATGAATGTCAATGAACAAATCAGGCCGCTCCCCATGTTAGGGGAGAGGCAATTTTCCAGCTATATAACATGAAATGCAAATGTAGATAAATTTTTATGTGACTCGGATGCCAGCCGGTTTAGCAACACCTACTGGCTGGGGCGTAGTTAATATCTACAAAGGTAGATAAATTATTATGCGACTCGGATGCTAGTCGGTTCAGCAACACCTACCGCCTGGGGGCGTAGTCAATATCTACAAAGGTAGATAAATTATTATGTAACTCGGATGCCAGCCAGTTCATCACCACCTTCCGATTGGGACGTGGTTAATATCTACCATTAGACAAAAAATTATGTGGCTCGGATGCCAGCCGGTATAGCAACAACTACCAGCTAGAGTGTGGTCAATGTCTAAATATCCACAAGTAGTTATGTGATTTGGCAGATGGCTCGCTACCTCCGGCCAAAAATGTTGGGTAATGAACGAATAATGGATGTTATTATAGGGTCCCCAACGGACCAATAACCCCCTCCGGTTAGCATAAGTGACCAATACCCACATACCATGAATACCATAAAGGAATAAGAATTTGAAAAAATTAGAACAATATTAAAGTAGTAAGCAAATCAAAACTATGAAATTATATTAACCATATGTAGACAAGCATAAAATTTGAACAGAACAAAGTACTAATAATGTTTGAGTACAATGATGAGGCGCCACAACCGGCCTAGTAGAATAAGCAAATTACAAAGTCTTAATATCATCTAAGCATAGGAAGCTATGGGAGTATCACGAGGACCTCCGCCAGGTGTAGGCCCAGTCTCATCCGGCATGATATTTTAGAGACCGTTGGGGTTTAGGAGGTACATGCGGGCAACTTTGTCAACATATGGATATCTCCGGTCAAAGAGCTTCTCGTATGCATCCATGAAAGTGTCAGAGGACGCAGAGTAGCCTTCAAGATAGCTTGAACATCCGCATCCTCGCGACCAATGGATATCCCATCCATGAAACCTTTGCCGACAACAAGGATAAAAACCTCCCCTAATGACCGCTTATACTCCGCACTATGGTGTAGCCGACGTACAAAAGTAGGGAGATATTGATTTATAATCCGCTGCCTCACCATTTCGCCCCTGTCAGCTTCAACGGCATAACACTCCTTTTCAGTTCTCAGTTGATGAGCATCAGCTTCAGATTGCTTAAGTGCCTCTTCAAGCTGTTTAATCCGGTCAGCTTGCAAGGAGTTCAGTTGATCTGCCTCTTTCTTCTCTTCCTCTAACTCCTCCAACCTATCCCGTAATCCTTTCTCTCAGGTTAAGGCCCCATCATAATTTTTGGAAAGCTAGTCAAAGGCAGATACTTTCCCATCATACGCAGACTGAACCGCAGCCAATTTCTTCTTACACTCCTTATAACGAGACTTTACGTCTTTGCAAGATTCATGGGCATAGGCAAGATCGGCATACTGTTCCTTCAAAGCCTCAAAGCGAAGCAGGATTTGTTGTTGGGTAGATTGACATAATAGCTTTCAAGAACGCTTGATGGCCGACTCATCCCGGATACCCTCATTAAAAAATTCTTCATCATCAGGAGTAAAGAGGTTTACCATCATATCTCGGCACTCGCGCGAGTTATCCATGCGGCTTGAATCCGTGAGCCCCTATTGAGTAGTAAAGGGAAGATTACCAAAATGTCCAGCGGAGTAGCCTAAAGGAAAGAAAAAAGAGTAAACAACAGAGTTAAGGAATAGTGAAGCAAAGAAAATGGGAGGAACTTACTAGCTTCCACATCTGGTACAATATTTTCAGGAGCAGGCTCTTCCACGGTATCAAAGCGCTGGCCTGAGAAGAATCATGGTAATTAATAATCAACATACAAGAATGTATATAACAATGATAATACGAAGTGTGTGCAAAACTGTACCGGAGTGATGAGTAGGGCCGGGCCGAGTTTGCAATCCGGATAAGGCACCCTCGTTGTTACAATGACCTTCGATGGCATGGGAAGCACCAACATTTCCCTGACCCCCTTCTTCAATAACCGGTTTGCTAGCATAAACAACCCTGGGGGTGGCATGCTCATCCGTCTGGTCTCGCAAGGTATCCATATGACCAACCGACAAGGGTAGAGAAACATGCTCCTCGTTAGCCAAAGCCTCTAAAGGTTTAACATGATTCAAAGGAGTGGGATAAGACACATGTTCTGAATCAAGGTGCACCTGAGGCCTAGCACGAACTTGCCTTTTCTTATGAGGACCTTCCCTACCAGCATCGTTGTTAACTACTATCTCGGCCAGAATATTAACAGCAGGAATCTTAGCGGCGGCTTTCTCTTCAGCTTTTCTTTTCTTCTCTTTATCATCAAGGACCTTCCGGCACGGTAGTTCGGCCACCATCATATCACTAGTCTTTGGTGGAATGTCCTCTAACCGCCCTGCAGGAGGAGCTGGGTGAGTCATCCTTGCGGCGCCAGGTGGGAGAAGGGTCTCAGCAGAGACTTTGCAACCTTTAAAATTGGGAAGGCGCAAAAATTCAGCCATGGTGATAACTACAAAAAAAAGAGAACATAATGAGCAAATCAGCGAATAAACAAAGGATGAGACGATCGACGAAACAAGTATATTACCCTTCCCCTCCGAATCCTTTATATAAAAAGCACGACCGGCGTGCTTCTAAACGTTGGAAAGACCTGCAGCATATAAAATACTAAGAGGTGGTCGGCGAAAAGAGATAACGACCTCTCACAGCTTGGCAATGTCTGATGCGTTATATTCACTAGGCCTAGGAAAGGGATCCGCGACACTAGAATCATGGTGCCGCCAAGCCATAGCAACAGGAGCGGCCCTCCAGTCAACAAGAAAGAACTTATCCTTCCATTTCTTTAAACTAGTAGGGGCATCTTTTAAGCAGGGCTTACAATCCTTTCCGGTCCTGTTTTGAAACGAGAACCAATTGCCTTGTTTGCATAGCTTATAGAAAACGCGAAAGAGAGGCACGGTAGGAGTAATATCTAAGGAGCGGCAGTACATTTCAAAAAAGATAACGCGATTCACACCCAAAAGTACAAGCTGAGAAATATGTACACAAAAATGTTCTATAACCTTCAGGAAAAAAGAAGAAAAAGGGACCCGTAAGCCCCTTTGTTGGAAGTGGTGCGCATAAAGCCCAATAACACCAGGAGGAAGAGCATTCATGGTCATACCTTCCGGAACAACCCAAGGATGAAGGTCCTCCGGAATACCATATAGCTTGACCAAATATTTAACATGACTCTCGTTTAAGGAGGATTTGTACAGATGCATGTCAAATTTAGAAAGGGCGCATGCCTCTAAAATAGGATCAACCGGTGCGGCATCCGGTATGTTCAGGTCATCGGACTCCTCTAACGACATAGCAAAGGATTCGAAGGGAGGATAACCAAATAAAAGCAAAAAGAAAAAAGGAGAGGATGGACAAGAAAGAAAACACACCTGAAGGAAACAAATAAAGGCAGAAGACGAGCGGAGAAAAGCAGTAAAAAGAAGAAGTAATCGTAAAAATAAAGAGGGGCGGACTATTTATAGAGGGAAAAAGGGGAATATAGAACGTCGCACCGTGTCAGAAACCGACGTAGCAATATCACAACCACACAACGGGAGCAATTATACAGGTGGCACAATCTCACACAACAAGGTGCGAGCCAGCTAGGCTTTTTAACCTTCAGTAAATTATGATATTTGTCTTGTAGCCCATTAATTAGGAGCGGGGACGAAAGATCTAAAAAAAGTAAAAAAGCTTTGAGGTTAAACAAGTATTGTACCAACACTTTGTTGATACAACACTAAGGGGGACATGTTCATGTATGTGGCCGCTGGGTCCAAGCCGCCAGACAATACCCACCGGCCCACATCCAACCAATATCAAATACCCACCGGTGTTGACTCAGCACTAAGTAAGATAAGTATGAGGAAGCCTCGGGAAAAGCCAATACATCCTATTATCCAGGTACTCCCTATTAACCGGCGGTTCTTGGTAAGAACCGTACGCATGCAGTTAACCCGAGATTTGGGGGATCTTGTCTATCACGTGAAGGCGCCGCCTGACAAAAGTGTACAGTAGTGCGGCGCGGCCATTCCCCAGATGTCAGGAACATTATGCACTATACAGTACTTGGGGTAGTATAAATACCCCAAGCACATTCAATGCAACACACACAAAAGAGACCACATTTATTATACTCATATGCTGCCTAACGGCTATTGTAATATCAAACACTTACTCTCACATCGGAGCTTAATCCTGGAGTAAAACTCGGGATGAGGCTAACGTGTGTTGTCTTTTTGACAGGCTTGCTGAGCATCAAGAATCCTTTGGAGGGCAGCATTTATCCTTTCTAACGGATCTTTGTATCAACAATATATATCCGATTTAAAACTTAAAATTATCATCTATGTCCAAATACCCAATTAATATATAATTAAAACCTTAAAATACATATTAAATATCATTTTATTTCAAAATGATCATGTTTTACTCGATCACTAGTAAACTTTACAAGAAAATACGAGATACTAAATATACGACGACTCGTAGTTTGATAATAAATAATGTTAGTTTTAGATTGAAGAAATTAAAATGAAATCTTCCCAAAAAAACACGAACTTATATGTCATACCCCCAACCCTCTATTACCAAAAGGGTCAACACCTCCATATTACATGTGCGTTATGACAAAGCTTTCGAAAAGGATAAAGGAACACGAATGATAAATGAGTAATTAAATAAATCGACATGATAAATGAAAATACGAATCGTCATTTATTTATTGTCACGTATTTGTTTGGAAAGTTTACTAATGATCAATTAAAACATGGCCATTTTGAAATCAAATGATATTTAATATGTATTTCAAGGTTTTAATTATATAAATTGGGTATTTAAACATATATGATAGTTTTAAGTTTTATATCATATATATGTAATTTTTAAGTTAAGTTGGATATATATGTAATTTGAAGTAAAAGAGGATATCTATGTAACTTTTAAGTTAAGTTAGATATATATGTAATTTTGAAGCAAAAGAATGATATATATGAAATTCTCCTTTTCTTTTTTATGTTCTAAATTCTAAACTTAAGCTAGTGAAAATAACAACCGAATTCAACATCGTCACCTTATCGTCACATTAGTTTTTTTTCACAACAAACATCATCATCGAAACAAACTTCAATTAAAACACAAATATACCTCACAAAAACTAAAATCACACAAACAAACACAAATACAAACACAAACACACCTCCACAACTTAGTCATTCGAGGCTTTAAGCGACCGATTTCTCCATTATTTGCATGATACCCACGCTGATAGGATGAGTGTAACAAGGAGCACGCGTCTTCATGGCCCGCACACGCATTTTAATTTGCTTATTACCACTCATCTTATGCAAAGTTATCCCTCTATGATCATTCCCACTTTATTTAATTTAAAAGAAATTGTTTGGAAAGATTGTGATATGTGTCAAGATCAAATGGTAACACATAAAGTAAGAAAATGATCAAAAGAATATATTAATATTGGATAGATTATGTGTACAAGTAACTCATATTTTTAGGCACGTCAAATTGTCAATTACATCTCTTAGAGTGCTAAGCATCGTAACGCCAAGCTAGGCATTATGTGTCACACCCCGCCAACGCAAAAACGCGAGGCGCGACGAGAAAGGGAATCATCACAACACTTTGGCGTCTATAAGAGAAACTAAAACATGCATAAACTACAAGGTATAAACACGTAGTGTCATGAAATTACCCAAACACATCAACAAAATCTAAAAGGCATCTAAAATTGAAATGAAGGCAGTTCATGCAAGTGTCATGACATGCAAACATTCATACATCCTAACAAAGCAAAACAATTAACATTTATCATCCAACAATAACAAAATCTAGATAACTAAACTTCGCCAGCTGCCTACGGTCCATCTAGCCACTTTTTCTAACTTTAATCTCATCCTGCTGAATACCTGAAAATGATGCTTATACGTCAACACAATAGTTGGTGAGAAACATAGGTTTTCAGACACACATATTCAATCCGTTTCCAAAACATTTTAACCAATTCCTGCAATTATAAAACAATATGCTTGCATGACAATTATGCTAACTAACATACAAGCTAACATGCAATTCAATCATATCAACCATTCAAACACCAAGCAGACGACCCATATCGCCTTTGGATCATACCAGATCTCTTTCCTTCTAGCTCAGGCCATGGATACCCGCAAGTAATCCTCCTGACTAGGCAACACACCAATATCACATCACATAACATGTAGCACATAACGCATATTAGTCACATAATTGTCCATGCATTTACACTAACACACAATTACAGGAATTCAAAACAAATTTAAAAACTTACATCATTTCCATCCCAAGTTTAAAATAATTTAAAAAGTGGAACTATGTAACTCACCCGAATGCTCAAAACACAGCTTCCAATTCCTATCACGCAACTATACAAATAGATAAACACAGTTACACACGACCAAGCTAAAAGCTCTAGTCCATGTAACACACATATGATGGATGTATAAGGGTTTGATTAACCATCATGGGTCATCCCGATACTATGCCCAACCTTAACCACTTCATTAACTCAATACACTAGTTAACTACAATTTGTTCAAAAGTGCAGAATTTTAGTGTAACTTAAGCCTCTTAAAACCCTTGCTGACCTTTATAAATTATATCAAAAATCACCTAAGTTCATTTATGAGTTTAATAACTACCTTGTAATTCCCAATTACTCATTACATGTGCAACTATCCCAAATAAAATCAAACTTCAAAACTGTACCAATTCGGATCTGATTGTACACTAAAATGTATGGCCTTAATTACCCTACTTAGACACACAATCAGAAGCTCTCCTTCTAGGGTTTCTTTATATACATATAGAACTAAATCACTGTAGATTGTCTAACCTTAATTCTACTTTTAGGTTAGGGTTTTACCTTCCTAAACATGACCTAAATCTGACAAGTATTTACTGTTTTGACAACTTTTCTTGTAACCAATATTTAACCAACTTCCAGAACTCTAAATCATTCGAGGCCAGACTTTTTGAAAAATAGACTCTTTGAAATATAATTTAGGCTTTTGAATCATATCAAAACACATTTTTAACCTCTAGATATCATCAATTTAACACATCTATAAATTCTGCTCAACTCTAAATCATGAATTAACGCGATCTAACTCTAACCACTTACACCAATAAGATCCTAAATAAACCCTAAACGTTCTAGCATGATTAAAACATCCTTAATTACATAAGTTTTAAAAACCCTAATGATCCATCATATTAATTGTTACATGTTTTAAAGAAAGATTAAACAAAAGCTTAATTGATACATACCTAAACCTTGATTCTTGAAACACTAATTCACCAACTCGTTCTTGATAAAAAAAAATCTTTTTTTTCTTCTCTTGAAGGTTCGGCCGATCAAAGGGAGAGGGGAGAGAAAAGTGATTTAGGGTTTTATTAAATTTGTATTTATACCAATAGAATCCTATTTTAAGTCAAACTTTGTTTCCTTTTTTTTCTTTTATCCCAACCGGTCGAACACCCTTTTAATTATATATTTTCTAATTTTTTTATTTAATTATTAATTACATAATTATCTTCATTACTTTAAGTTTTCATAAAAACCTAAGCTAATTTGGGTAAACCTTTACATAAACGCAACTTACTAACCTTCTAAAAATAACTTTTCATTTTACATTTCACTTTCTATATTTAGAAAGTCTACCCTAATTCCCCAAATTTCACTCACTTAACTTATTTCCATCTTAATACATTTTCCCACAACCGCTTAACACAAACTTATCCAACTATTTACTTAACATTGCATGCAATACGCCTTTTTCTTCCCATATTCACTAAACGTTAGCAAATAGAATACTTATCACTAAACACAAACACACTCAAAATGAGATGATCATACACCTCCAAGAAACACATAAAATAAACTCTTAGCCATTTATAAAGGTTTCACCAACCTGGTTAAATCACAGATGTTACAGTATCCCCTCCTTGAGGAAATCTCGTCCCGAGATTTAACTAGCAGGCTCAACAACTCGGTCCACGAACAACTGTGGATACTTATTCCTCATCTGGTCTTCGTGTTCCCAAGTAAACTCAGGACCACGTTTCGAATTCCACCTAACTACCACAAGTACTATCTTCCTATGTTTCAACTTCCTAATTTCTTGATCCATAATCTCTACAGGTTCCTCGACAAAACGAAGTGTCTTGTCGACCTTTATCTCATCCAATGGCATATGCAAACTAGCATCCGCCAAACACTTCTTTAGATTTGACACATAAAAAGTGTCATGCACACTATTCAACTCCTCAGGTAACCTCAACCTATAAGCTACAAGGCTAATCCTTTCAAGGATCTCAAATGGTCCTACATATCACGATGCTAACTTATCCTTCTTTCCAAAATAAACTACGCCCTTCCAAGGCGTCACCTTTAACAATACACAATCTCCCACCTCAAACTCTAACGGCTTACGCCTATAATCAACATAGCTATTTTGACGATCTCTTGACGCTTTGGGCTTTTCCTTTACCAACACCACCTTATCAATCGTTTCTTGTACTAACTCATGTCCAGTCAAACTACTCTCTCCAAACTCTGTCCATAGAATAGGCGACCTATATTTCCTTCCATACAAAGCTTCAAACGGAGCACACCGAATGCTCAAATTATAACTACCACCAAAATCGATAACACATTCCCTCATTATATCTTCTAAAGTCTGAATCATACGTTCACTTTGTCCATCCGCATGAGGATGCTAAGCAGTACTCAATTCCAATCGCGTCTCTAATACTTTCTCCAGCGTCTGCCAAAACCACGAGGTAAATCATCCATCTAAATCTGAGTTGATCGTCACCAAAATTCCATTCCTTGCTATTATCTCATCAATATAAATCCTTGCCAACTTCACATCTTGAAATCTTCTTGTATAGCTAGAAAATGAGCTAACTTGGTCAGTCTATCGACCATCACCAAATCACAATCATACTCACACATTGCCTTGGAAATTTAGTGATAAAATCCATGGTGATTCTATCTCATTTTCACTTAAGTATCTTAGGCTGTTGCAGTAAGCCAAAAGTCTTTGACATTGCATCCTTCACCTCTTAAACAAATCTGACAATTGCTAACATAGGTAGCTATGTCCTTTTCTACATGTGGCTATCAATACATGTCTCCAAGGTTATGGTACGTCATATCCGCTCTCGGATGTACCAAGTACCATGATGCATGGGCCTCATCCCTTACACTTCCTACCAATAGAACCTAAATTCGATCTAAATAGTACAAACTCTTATCTCCTTTTCTTTCCATCTGTGGATCTAAACCATGTAGCCTTTCTGCGAGTACGTTCTCTTACTTGGACGCCTCACTTTGGGCTGCCAGTGTCATTCCTCTTACTCGTCTTGATTTCACTATCTTCTTTCTACTCAACGCATCACTCATACTTCTGATTCTCTTAGTTAGGGAAGTAAGTGGGGTTTAACACTCTAAGAAAAATTCGCGATGAACGCGTATTAACCTGCCAACCTAAGTAAAAATCATCCAATTCCTCACTGCTTACGCCTTACTCGAGTCCTCGAGAATACATTATGGTGACCACGTGACCAGAAAATGCACTTCATCCAACCAAAACTCACACGTAGAAAACATTAGCAATACACTTCTCCTTCCTCATGACTCCAACACTAACTTTAAAATGAACTACCTTGTTTCCTCCTTCGACTTTGAGTAGGCCAGAATGTCATCAATGAATACGATGACAAACCTACCTAAGTACTGTTTGCAAACCCAGTTCATTAAGTCTATGAAAACCGTTAATGCATTGAGGTAACCCAAAAGGCATAACCGTAGACTCAAAATGTCCGTATCTCGTTCGAAATGTGGTCTTTGGAATGGCATCCTCATGCACTCGTAGCTGATGATAACCTGACCGAAAATCTATCTTTAAGAAAGGATACGCTCCTCGTAACTGATCAAACAAATCATTAATCCTAGAGAGTGGATAACGGTTTTTAACAGTTAATTTGTTCAACCCCCTATAATCAATACACATGCAAAAAGAATCATCATTATTCTTAACAAATAACACCGATTCTCCCCACGGAAAATGACTAGGTCATATGAAACCCTTGTCTTCCAACTCTTGAAGTTGTTCAGACAATTCTTGCATTTCCGAGGGTGCTAGACGATATAGGGACTTCGCGACTAGCGTCGCTCCATGAACTAAGTCTACGCGAAACTCAACTTGTCGTTGCGTGGTCATTGACAAGTCTTCCGGAAACACGTCAATAAAATCTCATACGACAGAAATATTACTCAATTTCGATTCACCTACCTTTATGTCCATTAAGGTTTTCACGACTCCTTGAGTACGTTCACCATGAACCCGAAGTATCTCACCACCTTCCAACGGTATTCTAACCACCTTCTCATGACATACTATCATAAACTTCCTCTTGGAAAACCAGTCCATTCCCAAAATCAAATCAAAGCTTCCACGACTCAACGGTATCAACGAACTCCAAGGGTTACGAACAATCGAATAGGATAACAAACGAATATCAAAGTCAAAGCTAAATGCAAAAAGAGTTTTCCCATATATGCAAATAGACGTGGATCAAATGACATAAGAATCCTTTCAAAGAAAGGATACGTATATGCACCGAGTGAAAACGCAACGAACGAAAATCAACAGGCGTACCACGACAAATGAACACATATAAAAAAAATCAATACGAAAGACAAAAATTCTTATACCAATTATCGACTTTACTCGAAAGACCAAATTAAATAATGTTTTTATAAAAAATCATTAAAAATAAAGAAGCACCTTTAAGTAGAAAAATCATTTTAATATAATAATAAAATTGTCTTAATTGTAAATCTTTATAAAATTCATTATGGTTGTCATAAAAATCCAGAGATGGTTATCTAATGGTGTATCGTATCTTACCACTATGAATCACTTTAAACCTGCTTTTTATAATAAAATAAATTTTATTTAACCACTCAAAAATTTTCATATCCTATTTACATAGGCCATTTAACATATTCTATTTACAAAGATCATTTTAAACACAGTTCTCTCATCACGCCGTCACCCACCATAACACGCATCACCTATATCAAAAGGGCTTTTATAATTAGACTTCAATTATAAACCACTTCAACTTTTACTCAAACAAAGGATACCATAATACCAAAAGGGAGATCCAAAAACACCGTACAACTCTAAACACAATTTTATATGTTTGAAAACGAAAAGAAAATACCAGGAAACCCCAATAACTCAAAATAAAACTCAAATGAACACGTACAAGAAAACTCATGCAAAACGTTACGTACTCAAAAGAAAAAGTAAGGTCTTTCCAAAATACATCAAATGAGCAAACCTAAAAGCATCGAGTACAAACACGTCGCCAACGGTTACAAAACCAAGGGATATACCAAAGAAGGGAGTGATTGATCCACACAATATTCAGAAAACAATGTAGTGCAAAAGAAACGTTTTGATACGTAGATTCGTTTGTATCGCAACACACTTATATACAACCCTAATACAATCCTGACCGAATGCCCTTGCCATGGCAAAAGGATCACATTCCACAAAAGGGATAAAACACAGATAGAATCAATGATAAAAAGATTTCCGGAAGAAGATATTCCCGGTCGTATGTCCCAACGGTGCATTGAAGGTAATCCTGGTTTGATGAGAAATTGAATAATGGAGAAATATTCAGATATGATGAAACACTGATATACACTACAACAAAAATTAATTAAATTAAACCTAAATTTAATCTACGGGTAAACAATATAGGAAAGGGGGATCTTAAAAACTACGGGAAACAAAATTAGTTTATAAGAAAATCCTAAAATAGATCTATACTAAAATACGGGGAACATAATTAGGTATCGGGAAACCTAAATACAAAAAATTACGTGTGAAGAAAATAAAGCTAAAAGAAATTAAAAATCAATATTAAATTCTAATTAACTTAATTTGAAAATAAAGAAAACTAGAACAAAACGGAGTGTCGATTGAAAGAGTAAAAACGAGAAGAAACATAAAACGCACCCGGTAAAACGGGTCTAAGACTGAGTATTTTAAGAAAAATTAAGCCTACACTAAAAGGTTATATTTTTCCTAGCACTAAATGACAAAGAAAATTTTATAAAAAAAAGAAAATATTTTTTTATTAATTTTTGAAGTTTTATGATTTTAATCCTAAGATTTAATGAATTAACAAAAATAAACTTTTACTAAAATTAACCAAAAATTTTTTTCTTTTATCTTTTCAAAATACTAGATTTCAAATGAAAATTAATGCAAAAAGAATTTAATTTTCAACTATTTTCTATTATTTATGATTTTTATAAGACAAAGTAATAACTAAATCTATTTTAATTGCTAGGAAAATACAAATTTTAACTGAAAAATATATAAACATGTTTATATGCTGAAAATGGTGCAGAAAATAAACACAGAAACAAAAGCCCTAATTTTTAAAATCTCAATTGAACCCTAATTAGTTCAATTAAAACTTTAACCTAATTTTGAACAAAACTAAAAACAAAATATAACTTTTTATTAAACTAAGAAAGACAAGGGTAAAAAGTGGAAAGAAAAGTAAACTACAGGTAGCGTGCTAATATTTGAAATTTTACACGACAATAGAAACGGGTGCCCCTTAACTATGAGAAACCACCAAAGAGACCCACGAATTTGGCATTTATTTTGCTTATTAAAAAGTGCTTTTCAGCCGCTAAACTCAAAACTAAAAGTTACTAAGGAGCTCATTTCTAAGAAAAAAGGACAATTTATAAAAGCAATATGAAACTTTTTAACAAAGGAAGAAGCTAGAAAATTAAGCACTAGATGTCTGTCACAGAAAGCGTTTGTTTGCCTAACTTATTGGATGTTTTGCTTATTTTGAGCTTATACTTGATGAAACAAAATCTAAAAGATGCTTAATAATGACCCTAAGAAATGTGTTTTAAAGGGATTAAAACTAAAATTTACCTAGAGTTAACAACTTTAGAAAGAAAATTAAGATGGAAAAGTGCAAGGTTTTAGGAAACAATTTTTTTTTTTGCTTTTTTCCAATAAGCTAACAAGCTTATTACTGAATTTTAAGTTCTGAAATTTTGAAAACAAGCTCAACTAAGTTCCTTGAATCTACCTAGACTTAAAGCTTTTGCAAAATTCAACTAAATATGAAAATTCACAAGGAGTATTAAGCGAGGGATCAAGTGCCTGCTTTAGATTTCTGATCTACTTTGTTGCTGATGCAAATGGCAATGCACTCAAAAACAAGCTACACTTTGAGACCTAATTCTTCACTAAATGACACTAAGTGAGCACTAAACAACCTTGGACTCTAAAATGCTTTTTAAAATCCTAAAAGCTAAACCTATTACAGTGTGAAACTTGCCCTGGTGCTGGCACAAGAAAATACTTCTCTAAACTTTTAAATTTGTCTTACTAACTTTTAAAAACTAATCTAAACTTAGTGTAATACCTTAACACAGCTAACTCACAAGATTGGACAAAGTAAGATTGACTTAAAGTGTCAAAGTAAGCATAATCCAAACACTCCTTTATGTAACCTGTCAAAAACTATTTGGCACTTAAAATCTATATAAAAACTAAAACAACCTGAACTCTTTATCTACTTCTGTTTGTATTGGATTAATAAAGCTGATTGAACAAAAAAAACTGTAGCTTATTTAGAAAAATAAGCTACTTACTCTACTAGCTTATTACTTAATAAATGACAAAATTTTATGAGAGACTGAAATTACTTAAACTAAATCTTATGAAATCTAAAATCAGCTAATAACAGACTTAAACAACATTATATATAAAACAAATTAAACAACTTTAAATTATACTTGAAATTTTCGACCATAGTAATTCTTCACAAAACTCTTAACATTTTATAAAAAAAGAAATATGACAACAAAAACTCTTGAAACAAACTGAGTACAATAATTTTAAAGCAAACTTTAATTAAAATTAAACTAAGAAAGTAAAAACAGGGGTGTTGACTTCGGCTTGCTCTCTTTCCTTTTATAGAGGCTCAAAGTCTTTCTTTTGTCTTGGTTTGTGTTTGTGTTATGAAGTGACAAAGCGTCCCCAACAATCCCACGCCTCCAGTGGCCTGACAACATTCTCACCCAATCAGATGGGGTGCGGGTATTTTTTGTGTATTTGAACTGGAAAAGGTTATAGGGGTAATGGTTGTGAATGGTATCGGGGAAGCATGGGGGAAAAGGGGAAAGTGAGCTAGGAGTGGTTTGGCCTAAACCACGGGAGAGGGAGGGTGTTTGCGGTACACGGGTTGAGGTACAGGGAAGGTTCAGGTTTAAAAGAAAAGAATGGGGAAGGCAAGAGTGCCCCCCCATCTTTGGCTCTCTTTTCATTCTTTCTAAGCCGAAAAATAGTTATAGAAAGAGTTTGAAAGTGACCTTTTGGTCCCATCTGATTTTTATAACAAAATAATAAAGAAAGTTAGGGTAATTGCAAATAATGGTCCTGCGTTTTATAACTAAAAGAATAAAAGGGTTTTGGTAAATTGCAAAACCAGCCCTTGTGTTTGTATTTTTTCATTTTTCTTTATAAAACAACTTTTAAAATTGGCAATTTAGCCCCTAAAGTTTTATAAAAAGAATTGTGGGCTTTTGTTGGGCTTGGGTTTTGTATTGGGCCCAATTGAGTGTGTCTGGGCCCAATAAGGTTTAGGCTTATGTTATTGGGCTTTTTAAGGCCCAATAAGGTTCAGGTTTGGTTATTGGGCTTTTTCAAGCCCAATAAGGTTATGAAGTGTTTTGTGTGTACAATGCTGTGATTGGCTGTATCTGGCTAGGAATTTGGGCCGTCAAAGTCTTCAAGTCTTAGTACAATTGCACACAATGCGTTTGAAATTGATCGAGGGCCCATTGGTCTTCACAGTCTTCAATAATTATACTATTGGGCTTCCCGGCCCATCAATGGGTTATAATTGCAATCCAATAGTATTCTACAGTTCCCTCCGTTTGACTGCAGATTCATTAATATTGACTCGACTTTGGCATTTTTGGACTTTGGCTTGATTTTGCACAGTCTTTCCTTATCCATGCTCATTTGTCATGTTGGCTTGGTTTTCTGTCTTTTTGATGATATCCACTTCCTGCACAATACAAATGCAAAACAAACATATATTTGGCAGTTTTTGTCTGTTTTTGTCATTTAAGCTCATTTTAAGGTAAAAAGATATGGGTAAATTAAGCACTTATATCAAATCCCCCAAACTAAGGTATTGTGTGTACTCACGCAATGTTATGAAGTAAACATGTAAGCCCCGTTTTCACCATTTTCACCATTTTTCTTCTGAATTTACACTAACTACAACTAATATTTTTGGATTTTCTCATTTTTTAACAAGTTTGACTTTCTTTATTTATTAACACTGGGATCATAGAATGAGAAGCGTCCGTAGAGTGATCTACGGATGTCCTTACGGATAAATTCATCGTCCTCGATTTTTCACAAGTTCCAAGCTAAGCAATTAAACAAGATCATTGTCGATATAAGTTTATATGTTAAGCCCTCATACTTATGACTTGTGAATTTTCAACTCCCAACAATGGATTATACATTGAAAGTGTGTGTACTCATTTTAATTAACCATAGACCAACTTATTTTCATAGTCATAATTCAAAATGAAATCATGACTCAAGCAACAACTTATTAAGACATTTAACTTGAGTTCGAGATTTTAAACTTTAGAACTTTTATGCAACATATTCAGACATCAAATTCATAAGTTTCTTAAAGCTAGGAAATGCGTTGCTTAGTTTGAACCCCGACCTCGTGGTAACGGAGTAGGATATCAAACCAACGACCGATGTCTTAGTTTGAAAAGCCCACCCCGTTGCAGCGAAGTGGGAAATCACATCAACACCTTATTCCTAAATATGGCTAAGGATTGGTGTCTTATTTTAACCCTCCACCTAGACCTTTCCTTCCAAGTGAGATAACACGACACACCAAATCCCTAGAAGTAAAGACGACTTAGTTTGAACCCCACTCGGTGCCTAGCGGAGTGGGATATCAAAACACATCTATTACTTGCTCCATAAGATCACCTGCATGCATTCATTGGCAAATTTCCATATTCATGCATTTTTGCATCACATTTCATTCATGCCTTTGGCATTTATCTTTTAAATCACTATAAAATCTCGTTTTGAAAACTCAAGTTACAAATTTGAAGCTTTTTCTGAAAACAACGATTGACTTAGTTGAATTAAATTGAGTACGTATGATTAGGTGGATTAGAAATTCACGGGAGAGAAAACACAAGTTTACTTGTATAAAGTTTTTAAGAAGATTCTTTGCTTAGCACATAAACATTATATTTACTCTATCATTTCTCGTCCCTTCCCATTATAAAATTCAAAAGCTATAGAATTCGTGAAAGCTTGCCTAAAGGAACTAGCTAGGGCTCAACACACCCGATCAAGTCATAATTATTCTTTTCTACCCAAAGAAAAGCAAAACTGCCGACAAACACTTTATATTTTTAAAATTTTTTCAATTTTTTCATTTTTTTTGGTAATTTTGGTGGTAAAAACGTTATACGTGGAACAAATGCGCAGTCAACAATCAAATCGAGATACCCCCCAAACTAGAACGAAACATCGTCCTCGATGTTTTGAAGGTACACATTAATCCTAAGCCATTTTATGAGGTATGCCAAAAGATTTTTTTTTTTAAAACGTAGTCGATAAGATTAGATATCGGATTCCCAAAATGATGCTTGAGGATGTGAAACTCTGATGAATACAAACTAAGATCTTCATAATCCTGGCAATCCTGTACAATAAACAATAAAAACAACATGGAAAACACGGTAAAAGAAAAGACAAGCTATTTTAACAACACAACACTTATTTATAGTTATAACTTAATAAGCAAGGGGTGCCGCCCACGAAGACCTTGTTTAGGGTCGCGATGCTTGACCCATCACAAGGATTTTATTGTCCTTGGGGAAAGTTTGGAGATCTGGAACTACAAGTGTGGTACGTTCCGCTCCAAAGTAATGCTTGACGCGATACCTTTCCCATTGAAATTTGGCCGCGGTGCTTGAGAAAGCTTCAACAGTGCCGTACCGAAATATTCTAGTGATGTGAAAGGGCCATTCCAACGATTTTTAGTGTGCCCGAGAAAATCTTTTAATCTGTATTAAAGAGGAGGGACTCGATCACCATTGTTGAAAACACGTTTTTTGATCTTGAGTCATTGAGCCTCTTGTGTTTTGGCCTTATAGATCAAAGAGTTCTCATAGGCCCCATGATCACGAAGTTCATTAAGTTCATTGAGTTGACACTTTCCGGGATCACCCGTAATTACAGGAGTCAGTTTGCTTGCTTTAAGCCCAGTAGCTTTGTGCCAAGCCGATCGAAAGATGGCATGCCTTTCCATACACAAGCTTGTAAGGATACACCGATGGTGTTTTGTAAGCTGTCAAGGCCCATATGCAATCATCTAGGTTGTCCCGAACAGGAGGCACGGTTTTGCACCTATGGTCCGTTCAAGGATTTCTTTTCAAAGCCACGATTTGATACTGTCCACTTGCCCACGTTGTTTGTGGGTGATAAAGCGGTGAGAGACGGTGGGTAAACCCTTATTTCTGCATGACCTGTGCAAACTGGTCATTACAAAAATGGTCCCGATCCAAACTATGCTGCACGGGAGCACCAAATCTGGCGAAGAGAGATTTCAGAAATTTGCAAACTACTCGGGCATCATTGGTGGTGAGTGCTTTCGCTTCAACCCATTTTGACAAATAGTCGACTGCCACTAGAAATATACTTGTTCCTCGTGAAGACGGGAACGGGCCCATAAGAGTCGATGCCCCAAATGCATGATTTCACAAACTTGCATGGAGTTTTTGGAGGCATCTCATCACTTGTGAAGTTTTCCTGACGTTTGCACAGTCACAGGTCTTGACAAACTCGTGGCATCTTTATTAAGATGGGTGCCAGTAGAAACCGGAGTCAAAGATCTGTTGGCTGTGAGTTTTTCACCAGGAATGTCCTCCCGATGGGTCCATTGTGGCAAGCTGAGAGAATCTCAAGAGCTTCATTGCCCGTGCACACATCGCCTGATCACTTGATCCGCCCAAATTTTAAACAAGAAGGCGTCCCCGAAATAGTGGATTAACATCTTGAAAAACTTGTTGTTTTCAGCTGTGTCGACATGCCCTTCAATGAATCTACCCGCGTAGTAAAATTTGCAAAGTCGCAAACCACGGGGTTTTAGAATCTCCACGAAAGGTCACCATATTTAACGTCTCAAGAGAAAACTTTCATTTACTCTTTAAGAGATCATTGACGTTTTCCATAGGTTGATTCCAATCTGGACAGATGATCGGTCTGCGAGTTCTCGCACCCTTTAGTAGTCAACCTTTGAATTCAAATTCTTGGAGGAGGAGAACCCATCAGAGCAATCTCGCTTTGGCAGCCTTTTTTGCAAAAGTACTTAAGGGCGAATGGTCCGTATGCACAGGCTTTGTCATGAGAGGTAAGACCAGAATTTCTCGAAAGCATACACTAGGCAAGTATTCTTTTCAGACGTAGTGTAGTTCGTTTGTTCTTCAATCAAGTCATACAGCATAGTGGATAGGCGAAAATGTTTTTTCTCATGACGTTGGCCCCAAAACTGCACCTATGGCGAAATCGCATGCATCGCACATAAGCTCAAAGAAGGTCCCATTTGGAGCTAATCAAGATTGGATCTTCCGTAAGTCTATCTTTCAATGTTGGAAAGCGCGAATGCAGTCATCGAAAAGATGAATGGAGTATCTTCTCAAGGAATGGGTCATTGGTCGGGTATTTTTGAGAAATCCTAGAATGAACCGCCGGTAAAAAACCCCGGCATGACCGAGAAAACCTCCGAAACCTTTGACGGTGGTGGATGAGGTAATTTTGCAATGACATCGATTTTGGCTTGTCACTCAATCCCTTTCCCTTAGAAATCATACTGGCCGAGGACAAATGCCCTCTATGACCTTAAATGGCTCTTCTCCCAGTTAAGACTTAAGTTGGTGTCTTCACACCTTGAAGCAAGTGGTCTAAAACGGAGAGGCCAAGTTTTGGAAAGAATTCCCAAAGACCGAAGTCCGTCCATAAAGACTTCATCGTCTTCTCAACCATGTCATGAAAGATTGCTACATACATCGTTGAAACGGCCTGGAGCATTGCATAAGCCGAAAGGCATGGACGGTAGGCAAACGTTCCGTATGGGCAAGTAAAAGTATCTTTTCTTGATCACGGGTCAATGTGAATTTGGAAATAACCGAGAAACCATCGGGAAACAGTATATTCATTCCCCGCTAATCTCTCAAGCATTTGGTCCATGAACTAGAGGAAGTGGTCTTTGGTCGGGTGCTTCATTAAACGTACGATAGTCAATGCACACCCGCCATCCGGTAACCAACGATTGGAATCAACTCATTTCCCTCGTTCACTACCACAGTCATTCCTCCCTCTTTGGTACACAAAGGACCGTCTAACCCAGGGGCTGTCGAGATAGGAGTAAAATCAATCAGCTTCGAGAAGTTTTTTCAAACCTCCTTTTTAATAACATCGGGATTTATTGGATTTACTCATCTTTGATGTTGGAACCGCTGGTGCATAGTCTTTCTTCCATTAAAATCTTGTGGGTAACAAAATTCCGGGTTGAAATCCCCTGAATGGTCAGAAAGTTCCAAGCGAGAGCTCGCTTGTGAGATTTAAGCACCTTTATGAAGCGAATTTTTTCCTCAACATCAACTCTTTAGCATAATGACGGGCAACTTGTTGTTCCGCCACTCCAAAAATGCATACTCGAGATGGGGAGCATTCCTTGAGTCAACCTCAGTAGCTGTATTAGTTTCACAACCTGAAGCTCAGTTCGGATATCTGGGAGATAAGTTCCTTGACTGGAGGGGACATGGTGGTTCACAGTCAAGATGGCTTCTAGAATAAGAATGTCCCCCTCAGGAATCATAGTAAATGGATTATATGCTGACAAACCGGATCTCTGCTAGACAAGGAAAGAGTCGGCTTCTTCGAGAAGCAGAAATCACTATCCCCAAATGAGTTAGGGTAGGAGAAGAAGTAGCAACAATTGGATCATAATACGGAGTGGAACTTTCTAACTCGCGATTAATATGCAGTAAAACCAAGAACTTCTTGAGAGTAATTCCTCACAGAGCCCATATCAAAGACTTCCAATCTTGTTTGCCGTCATGTGATGTAATTGGCCGAGTATCTCGAATCGATCCAAATTGTAAGTGATGGCTTCGACTTCTATTCCTAAGAGTTAATTCACCCGTGTGCACATCAATCAAACACGACGTCGGTACAGAGCACCTCCGAGGAATTAAAGGGACTCGGGGGTTCTGGCTCAAAATCTACAACCACAAAGTCGGCTAAAGTGAAATACACCTACTTTAACATGATGTCCCGTTTGCAATTCCCCATTGGTAGAAATGAGCGATCCCCAATTTTCGAGTGTCATGCAAGTTGGAGTAAGATCAGGCAAGTGAAAGCTTTTACCCATACTACAATGAGCATTAGATTAAATCTAGCACCGAGATCGGCTTAATGCTAAGCCATTCATCATCCCTGTAAATTCACAAGGGAATCAGGACTTGCCGGGTCCTCTAATTTTTCTGGGTAACTTGTTCAAGATGACTGCCGAACAATGTTCCATTCATCGAAGTTCGAGCTAGACAGGGTTTCATATGAAGTTCGAGCCACTTAGAAGTTTCTCTTTATTTCCCAAGTAAGGTTTTCTTGAGTCGAGCGAATTTGGCATCAAAACACGAGCATCCCTAAAGCTAATCTCGAGAACTCATCTCTTTGAAGATTTCATAAATTTTCGATTGTTTCATTAGCTTGATTACGCTCTTTTCAATTATCACGCCTCGAGGATATGGAAGAGAAACAGAAGGATTGTGTTTGCACGGGAGCAACAACAGAGCAACAATTGGCTCAAAAACTGGGTTGTGATGGGTCCAGGTCCTACCGGAGGTTGGACGGGTGCGTACTTTGTGAGCAAGAAGAGGTGCACTTGTCCTATGTTCACCTCGGTATTGGCTTCACTACTAAAGAAGTAGGAATTGAGTCCTTGATATGCAACACCGCTCGGGTATTGATAGACCCTTTAAGTCTTCTCTAGGGTTAGTAACTGTTTAACCAGGGAGTGTCCCGGACCCTGAAGTAGAACGTAAGCATTACAAACTAGCCACCATATCAGTCAGATGTGCCATTGATTTTCAATTTGTTTGTTTCTGATTTGCAAGTTCGACCCTGGTTTTGGCGGTTAATTTTTGCATGTTTCTTTCACGATAGCATCATTAGCCTTGACGTAGTTTCAAAATCGTTCTTGGTGACACTGTGTGACTGAGGAACGGGCTTATAAGCTGGAGCTGATTAACCTGGGTCCTAGAAAGTTGATCTGACTGAAATTGGACTGTTAAAAATTCCCGCTCTGTTTTGTTGCATGCTCTCCCGTTTTGTTAAAGTTATTCCCGATTGAAATGTAGCATTATTAGCTTGAGAGTTCTGAACGGGTTGAAAAACCTGGGAGTCTAATATGATTTCAACCATTTGAGGACGAAAATTGGAGCTTACTATTGTTGTAATTAGCTGCAGCGCTTGGACACATAACTCGAAATGTTGTCCCGATAAACGATGTCATGAGTGTCATGGCAGTTTCTGATGAAAAAGACAGGGCACCACCGCAAGTAACACAACTTAGCTCAACTGCTTTGACAGGTGCAGGAGCTGGAGCTGGAGCAGAAGCTTGGTTCTTCTTGTCTAAGAGCAATGCTCGGACAATATCCTTAAGTTCAGCAACATCAGATGAAACAGCTTGGGTGGAAGAGTTCGCACTTACCTTGGCAACAACTGCTTAGCTCGGTTTGCCGAACCTTGGGATTTGCTCTCGATGATTTTTTTAAACATTCGCGCGGCATGGTTGTCCAAAACGTTTCACCTGGCTGCGATTCAATAATCTTGATCATTAATGTTCAAAGCATTAAGAATGTATCATTTGATGCAATTTTGAGATCCATGGGTGGACATGCCCTAAAGTAGATCATTGAAACGAACCCAGGCCTTCTTAAACTATCATCGAACTTGGCTAAATCTAGGTGATCTCATTGCGAATTCGTCTTTTGAGAGGAGGGAAAAACTGGTTGATAATTTTGGATACAAGAATCTCCAAGTTTTGAAAAATGGATCGAGGGGTTCTTTTTCTAGCCATAATGCCGGGCTGCGCCCTCGATAGAGAATGGAAAAAGCATAAGCTTAATCGTAGCAATTGGAACATTGGGACCCTTAATTGTGGATGGATCTTGTTGAAGTACGATATGAGCCAGCGGTCTGCTTTCATGACCGAAAAACAGTTTGTTTCTGACAAGATTGATTAACCCATGCCTTCACTCGAAAATGTTTGCCACAAAAGATTCAGGAATAAGGAGTGCGTCTCGTACCCCTCGGTGGTGCATGAGCAATTGAGCCCATATTCGAGTTCTGCCATTGGCTCTACGAGAGGATCTTACCTGCAAGGGGTATTCCTTTTCGAAAGGTTCATAACAACTGAGCGGTTCTTCTGTGGAGGACGATGCTGCTCACCGGGAACTGAGATCGATGCGCATGCACACAAATATAAAAAAGAAGTTACACTAATTTTTTTTTTTTTTTGGATTTTTGGATTTAAAATATATTCACAATCTATTTTAAACGGACAAGAGATAGACAACTTAAGCCAAATAATCGATCTTACTTCACGGTAGCTCTCAGAATGAAAAACGCACAGGTGAGCGGAGGAGTAGGAATAGCGCGAAGCTTATTTCTCCTTTCGGGTCGTAGTTCCTAGGAACAACCCTCCTTATACCCACTTTATAGTTTGTCAATCAGAATGAGGTGAGCCGTATATCGTAAGTGACACAGAAGGCAAGTTTTAAATCTTTGGTTCGATTGGGAACTCAGTAGTTCACCGGAACTTATTATGATAATACCTCAGTGGAGAATATTATATTTTGGTATTTTACCAATTAGTGAATTTTAATTTTTATGGACAATTTTTTTATATTTTTGATTTTTTTGGTTTTTTAATTTTTATATGATATGTACTAATAAAAAGAAAAGAAAAATATTTTTGTGTTTTTTAATATGATATATTAACAATAAGACAAGTTCAGATCAAAGTCGGATAACAATCGTAGCAAATGCCTCCCCGGCAGCGGCGCCAAAAATTGATTCGTCAAATAGTATACACTTATATAGCAACCCTAATACAGATCCTAACCGAATGCCCTTGACCAAGGCAAAAGGTCAAATTCCACAAAAGGATAAAATACACAAGATAGAATCAATGATAAAAAGATTCCGGAAGAGATATTCCCGGGTCGTATGTCCCAACGAGGCTGCAATTGAAGGTAATCCTGGTTTGATGAGAAATTGAATGATGGAGAATATTTAGATATGATGGAAACACTGATATAATTACAACTAAAATTAATTAAATAAAACCTAATTTAATCTACGGGAAACAGATATAGGAAATGGGGATCTTAAAAACTACGGGAAACAAAATTAGTTATAGGGAAATCCTAAAATTAAATCTATACTAAAATACGGGGAACAGAATCAGGTATCGGGAAACCTAAATACTAAAAATTAAGAAAATAAATGCTAAATTAAATTAAAAATCAAAATTAAATTCTAATTAACTTAATTTGAAAAATAAAGAAAACTAGAACTAAAACGGAGGTCGTTTGAATGCTAAACGAAAAGAAACGGTAAAACGCACTCGGTAAAACGGGTCTAAGACTGAATTTTATGAAAAATAAAGCCTACACTAAATTTTATATTTTTCCTAGACACTAAATGACAAAAGAAAATTTTATAAAAAAGAAAAATATTTTTTTATTAATTTTTGGATTTTTTATGAATTTTTAAAGATTAATAACTAATTAAAACTAAGAAAATAGAAAAAGACAAAAAATAAAAGTTATAAAAATTCTGAAAAAAATAAAATTAAATAAAGAAAAAGTTAACAATTCTAAAAATATAAAAATGCCCAAATTTTACTGAATAAATTAAAAGTAATTAAACTAATTAAAATTAAACCTAATTTAATTAATTAAATTAAATAAAATGAACTACCAGCTGACAATTATAGGACTAACAAGTGAAAAGGACTGCCAAGGACTAACGAAGTAACAACATACTAACAAGGAGTAACTAACACATTGTTACTATAAAAAGAAATTTACACATAATGTCCCTGAGCACAAACCCGATTACGAAAAGGGTCCAAACACTATTATCAAAAAGCAATAAAGCAAAGTTGTAAGGGCTCAGGGGAGTCTTTTTTGTAAAAGCACTTATGCTTTTTACTCACTAAATAAGCTAGAAACTTGAGGTTTTGGACTGACAGAAGCTTATTTAGCTTATGAGCTTATTTTTCTTTCTTATTGGGATTTAAGCTGCCAATTAAGCTACAACTATGGGGGACAGTTAATAAGGCTATGGGGAGTCCTAAATATAAGCTAAGGAAATCTAATAAGCCCTAAAATAAGCTGATCTATTATTAAGCTAAAATGACAGTTTATAAAAAACAGAAAAAGTAGACTTTTGAGCTTATATTAAGTTGCCTTAATAAGCTATCTAAGGGATTAAAGCTGCTAAACCTAAAAGATAAACCTATAAGCTATGTTTAAAAGCAATAAAAACCTATGGCTTAATGTTAAATAAGCTAGAAAAGTGGGGCTGAATTTGGGGTCTAGCACCAGGGGAAGCAAACAGTGGCCAAGGGGTTATTTTGGGCTTATGCAATAAGCTTATAAGAGCTTTTTAGCCAAAACCAAGCACAAACAGATTAACAATGGAGGCAAATGAGCTTATTTTCAAAGTTTGGTTTATAAATGAGGACTTAAACCTGCTGATATTAGGGCTTAAAAATGGCTGATTTCAAGAATTATGCATACATACACACTTGGCTATATTTGGTATATCAAAATGACAGGACAAAGGGTTGGGTAAAATGGCTAGAAACAACAACAACAAGCACAACAACAGTGTGCTTAAGCTGCATAAGCAGCTGGAGCCCTTAAGCTTAATTTGGCTTATTGAAAATTTGACAGAATACAAAAGGGCCACAAAAACTTATTTTAACACTAAAAGTTGTGATTTAAATGGTCTAATAAACCCCACACACTCAGCCAAAGTTGGCTGAGTGGTATTTACCCATAAAAACACCCATATGACCCATTTTAACTATAGTGCCAAACACCCCTTTAATTTATAATTTCGGGTTTTTTTATCTTTTTTAGTGAAGAAAGGGCCAAGTAATGAGCTTGTAAGTAACTTTTAACAATTATTAAACCTTCTTACACACTTAAAACACAATCAAAGAGCTGAGATTTAGACTTTAAATTTTGATAATAACAATGTCAAGAACTTTAAACCTTTTTTATTAAAAACAGAAAATTTACAACAAAAACTTATAAGTATAGCAGAATAACATTAAAAGTCTTAAAAGAACGACTGAATTAAATACACTAAAAAAACATAGTAAAAGTGGTGTGTGGCGTGGCTTCTTCGGCTTGCTCTTTTTTCTTTTATAGCAGTCCAAAGGCATTCTTTTGTCTTGGGTTGTGTTTGCTGTGTGTGTACAATACTTCCCAAGCAATCCTAGCCTTCCATTGGCCTTACAACATTCTCAGCCATCGATGGGGGTGCGGGTTTTTGTGTATTATGATCTGGAAAAGTTATAGGGGTAATGGGGAGGTGGGAAATGGTGAGGGGTAGGCTGGGAAGTGTACTAGGGGTGGTGGTTTGGCCTAGAAACCATGGGAGAGGGAGGTATGGTTTTGGCGGGTAAGGGGGTTCGAGTACAGTTATGGTTCGCAGGTTTAAACATAAACCTTGGGGAAGAGGCAACTTTGGCCCTCCATCTTTCTTTCTATTTTCATTTCATTTAAACCGAAATTCAGTTATAAACTGAGTTTAGAAAGTGACACTTATGGCCCCTGTGGTTTTATAAAAAGAGAAATAAAGAAGGATTTGAACAATTACAAAAACAGTCCTTGGCTTTTAAAATTGTAAAAGAAATGCCAATTGGCAGTTCATCCCTGGACGTCTTTTTAGCTCTTTTCTTTAAAAATACTTTTTAAAATAACACACCAAGTCCCTAGTTTTGTAAAAAGGTTATTACGGGCTTGGGTTTTTGTGTTTGGTTCTTGTAGTGGGCCCACTGGGTTTGGGTTAGGCCCAATAAAGGTACAAGGTTTGGTTATTGGGACTTGTTTCAAAGCCCAATAAGGTTTATGAAGTGGGTTATTTTGTAGTGTACAATGGCTGAGATTGGCTGTAACTGGGCTAGGATGGGCCTTCCAAAGTTCTTCACAGTTTTCATAATTAAACTATAGGGGCTTACCCCCCATCAATGGGTTAAATTGCATCCAATAGTATTTCTTAAGTTCCGGCTCCGGTTTGACTGCTGATTCATATAGTATTGACTCGACTTTGGACATTTATGGACTTTTGGCCCTGATTTTGCACACTTTTCTTCCAAGCCAGTTTTGACATTTGGCTTGGTTTTCTGCCTTTTTGTTGATATCCACTTCCTGCACAATACAAATGCAAAACAAACATATATTTGGCAGTTTTTGTCTGTTTTTGGTCATTTAAGCTCGTTTTTAGAGGTAAAAGATATGTGTAATTAAGCACTTATCACTAATTCTATGAACCAAAAGATGAACTTCCGAAATCGAACTTAAAGAGCTACCATCATCGCATCTCGAGTATGGACGTTTATTAGAGGAAATAACAAGCTTCCAGTCATAATTTCAAAAGATTTGAGCCAAGATGAAAAGACCTCCCTCGTTAACGTTCTAAAAAACCGAAAACAAGCAATTGCTTGGAAACTTTCTGATATCCGAGGCATAGATCCCGAGTTTTGCTACTCATAATATTCTTTTCGACGATGATACAACATTCATTCCACATCAAAGAGGGTAAACCCTAAAATCCCGACGTCACAAGAAAAGGAGTAGAAAAACTTCTGAGCGGGATTGATTTATTCCCGATCTCAGATAGTCCATAAGGGTTATTCCGTCCTATTGTGTACCTAAAAAAAAGGTGGATGACCGTTGTCAAGAATGAGAAAATGAGCTGGTGCCTACAAGATTAGTCACGGGATGGAGAGTTTGCATCGACTATCGAAAGTTAAACGAAGCAACTTGTAAAGACCATTTTCCGTTACCATTCATGGATCAAATGCTAGAACGTTTAGCCGGCAACGAATTTTATTGTTTTTTAGATGGTTTTTCGGGGTATTTCCAAATTCCCATTGATCCTCAAGATCAAGAGAAAACTACTTTCACGTCCCATACGGAACTTTCGCGTACCGGCTATGCCATTCGTTTGTGCAATCACCCGGAACTTTTCAACGTTGAATGAGTGGCCATTTTACAGACATGATAGAAAAAAACGATGATGTTTTTTTATGGATGATTTTTCAGTTTTCGAAGATTCTTTTTCCTCGTGTCTTGCCAATTTAGACAAAATGCTCAAAAGATGTGAAGACACCAAATTAGCACTAAATTGGGAAAAGAGCCATTTCATGTTAAAAAGAAGCATGTTTTAGGACATAAATCTCTAGAAATAGGACTTGACGTCTATAAGGCCATAGTTGATGTATTTACAATAGCTCTCCCACACCAACAACCGTCAAAGGGAATTAGAAGTTTTATCTAGGCATGTTGTTTACCAGCCGATTCATCAAAGACATTTCAAAGATCTCTCGACCCAAGACCCATCTCTTAGAAAAAACCATCCTTTTATCTTCCTCTGAAGATGCATTCTAGCTTTCAAACATAGAAAAAGAAGTTAACCGAGATCTCCAATTCTCATCTGCTCCGAATTTGGGACCAAACTTTTGAAAATCATGTGCGATGCAAGTGATTATTCAAATAGGTGCGGTTCTTAGGACAAAGAATTAAGAAGCATTTCTGACCATTCCTTACGCAAGCAAAACCAAACCGAAGCAGAACAAATTACACAACAAAGAACCGAGAAAGAAAATGCTTGTGGATGGTTTAGATGCTTTGAGAAGTTTCGATCATATCTTATCATGAACAAAAGTGTTGTTTACACGGACCACTCCGCATTGAAATAACCCCTTTTTCCTTTATTTTTTTTATTCCAACAAAAAAAAAGACGCCAAAGCAAGATTGCTTAGATGGGTCTTACTTCTTCAAGAATTCGATTTTTCAGTAATTGATACCAAGGGAGCTGAAAACTATGCAGCCGATCACCTCTCTCGTCTTGAAAACCCGTATGAGAATGTTTTTGATCCTAAAGAGATTAATGAAACCTTTCCTCTTGAAACGTTGAATACGGTGACTCTCATGATGACCAAAATATCCCGTGGTTTACCGATATAGCAAATTACCACCGAGGGGAAATTTTCTTATCAAAGGAATGTCAACCCAACAAAAGAGGAAGTTTTTCAAGGGATATAAAGCATTACTTTTGGGATGATCCCTATCTCTTTCGAACATGTGCAGATCAAATCATCCGTAGATGTGTATTTGGCCAAGAAGCTCTTGAAATTCTCAAGGCTTGTCATGAAGGACCCACCGGGGGCCATCATAGTGCTAACATCACCGCTCGGAAAGTATTTGATGCCGGTTTCTTTTGGCCTACAATTTAAAGGAAGCTATACGAATTGATCAAATCTTGTGTGCATGTCAAAGACAAGGCAGATCACATCGAGATAAAGATCCTCAAAATGCAATCCAAGTTTGTGGAAATATTCGATGTTTGGGGGTATGATTTTTGGACCTTTTCCGTCGTCTAGAGGAAACAAATATATTCTAGTAGCCGTCGATTATCTTTCCAAATGGGTTGAAGCCAAGGCGCTCCCCACCAACGATGCTAGAGTAGTTGTTAAGTTCTTAAAATCCCTTTTCTCCCGATTCGGTGCTCCTAGAGCAATTATAAGCGATCGAGGGACCCATTTTTGTAATGATAAGTTTGCTAGAGTCATGTCAAAATATGGTGTCACCCATCGTCTTTCCACTCCTTACCACCCTGAAACGAGTGGTCAAGTCGATGTGACAAATCGTGGCCTCAAAAGAATCTTAGAGAAGACGGTAGGAGAAAACCGTGCCTCATGGTCAGACAAGCTAGATGATGCTTTATGGGCTTTTAGGACCGCTTACAAGACTCCAATTGGATACACTCCCTACAAATTAGTTTATGGAAAAGCGTGTCACTTACC
>BQNB010045120.1:6376-44477 GCA_026074375.1 Tanacetum coccineum
TGGCTGTAGACTAGAGCTAGGAGATTCTATATTCCCTATAGACTTGATACCATTAGGACAAGGAAGTTTTGATGTGATAGTAGGAATGGATTGGTTGTCAAACCAAAAGGCTATGATCGTGTGTCATGAAAAGATAGTTAGGATACCTGTAGAAGAAGGTAAGGTACTCTGTGTTCAAGGAGAACGTAATGTCGGGAAGACAAAGACGTTAATGAGCATAATGGTGAATGTACCGATGTTAAGCGATATTCCTATCATACGTGATTTTGAGGACGTATTTCTGGATGACCTATCAAGATTACCGCCACAATGACAAGTAGAGTTTCATATAGATTTGATTCCTGGAGCGACGCCAGTAACAAAGTCGCCATATCAACTAGTGCCTTCAGAGATGCAAGAATTGTCAGAGCAACTTCAAGAGTTGCAAGACAAGGGATTTATTCGGCCAAGTCACTCACCATGGGGTGCGCTAGTTTTGTTTGTCAAGAAGAAGGATGGATCATTTCGCATGTACATAGACTATCATGAACTAAACAAGTTGACCATCAAGAATCATTATCCACTCCATAGGATTGACGATTTGTTTGACCAACTTCAAGGAGTGCGCTACTTCTTTAAGATAGACCTTCAATCTGGTTATCATCAGCTAAGAGTGCATGGTGATGATATCTCGAAGACCGCGTTCAGAACACGATATGGGTACGGTTATGCCATTTGGTTTAACAAATGCACCCGCAGTTTTCATGGACTTAATGAACCGAGTGTGCAAACTGTACCTAGATAAGTTCATGACGATATCTTGATATACTCAAAGATGAAGGATGATCATGAAAATCATTTGAGAATGATATTGGATTTGCTAAGGAAGGAGAAGTTGTATGCGAAGTTCTCCAAGTGCGAGTTCTGGTTACAAGAGGTACATTTTCTTAGACACATGGTAAATCACGACTATATTCACGTGGACCCAAGTAAGATTGAGGTGGTGAAAAGTTGGAAAGCCCTTACGACACAATCTGAAGTAAGACCATTTCTAGGATTGGCTGGATATTATAGACGTTTCATCGAGAATTTCTCTAAGATTGCTAAACTTCTTACTTCGTTGACTTAGAAGAATTAGAAGTGAGTAGGGTGAGAAGCAAGAGGAAGCTTTTCAAACGTTAAAGGACAATTTGTGCAATGCATCAATATTGTCGTTACCGGATGAAGTATAAGATTTTGTGGTTTATTGTGATGCGTCGAACCAATGATTGGGATGTGTTCTTATGCAAAGGGATAAGGTAATCACCTATGCATCAAGACAATTGAAGAGCCATGAGAAGAACTACATGACTCACGACTTAGAGTTAGGCGCGATGGTGTTTGCGCTAAAGATTTAAAGGCATTATTTGTACGGAACAAAGAGCGTTATCTATACAGATTATAAGAGACTTCAACACATATTCGATCAGAAGGAGTTGAATATGCATCAAAGGAGATGGTTAGAGCTGTTTAGTGAGTATGAATGTAAGATTAAGTACCATCCTGGTAAACAAATGTAATAGCTGATGCTTTAAGTAGAAAGGAGAGAGTGAAGCCTCGACGAGTGCGAGCGATGGCTATGACAATTCAGTCCAGAGTTAAAGGACTGTTATTGGCAGCTCAAGGTGAAGCGTTTAAGGATGAAAATGTGATAGCTGAAGGATTGAATGGTACGAACCAACAAACAGAAAAGAGAGAGGATGGAAGCCTACACTATATGGATCGTATATGGGTTCCATTAGTGGGCTGTGTAAGAACCAAGATCATGGAAGAAGCTCATAAGATGAGGTACTCTGTGCATCCCAGAGCAGAAAAGATGTAATATGATCTTTGGGACATGTATTGGTGGCCAGGTATGTAAAAGGAGATTGCTATTTATGTTAGCAAGTGTTTGACATATGCAAAGGTAAAGGCAGAGCATCAAAGACCGTCAGGTTTATTGCAACAACCTGAGATACCTGAGTGGAAGTGGGAGAAAATAGCTATGGACTTTATAACAAAGTTTTCAAGGTCAAGTAGTTGTCATGATGCGATTTGGTTCATAGTTGATAGGTTGACCAAATCAGTGTATTTCTTGGCAATACGGGAGGATTATCGTATGGAAAAGTTAGCAAGGTTGTACATCGATGAGATTGTTGCATGACATGGTGTACTAACATTGATTATTTCTGATAGGGATGGACGTTTTACGTCAAGGTTTTGGCAAACGATGCAAAAAGTGTTATAAACGTGTTTAGATATGAGTACGGCTTATCATCCTCAGATGGATGGACAAAGCGAGCGTACAATAAAAATGTTAGAGGATATGCTGAGAGCGTGTGTGATTTATTTTGGTGGAAGTTAGAATATTCATTTGCCATTAGCTAAATTTCCCTATAACAATAGCTATCATTCGAGCATTTGTTGTGCTCCTTTTAAGGCGTTGTATGGAAGGAAGTTTAGGTCACTGGTATTATGGACACAGATAGGAGATAGCGAATTAATTGGACTGGAGTTGGTGCAAGAAACAACTGATAAAGTGATTGTGATTAGAGATAGGCTTAAAGCTGTTAGAGATCGTCAAAAGAGCTACGCAGATAATAGAAGGAAAACTTTAGAGTTTCAAGTTGGTGATCATGTAATGTTGAAAGTCTCACCTTGGAAAGGTTTAGAAAGAAAGGAAAGTTAGCTCCAAGATTTGTAGGACCTTTCGAGATCCTCGAGAGAATTAGTCCTGTAGCATATAGGTTGAGATTACCTGAAGAATTGAGTAGTGTGCATGACATGTTTCATGTGTCGAATCTAAAGAAGTGTTTAGCTGATGTAAATTTTCATGTGCCGTTGGATGAGATTAAGGTTGATAAGACCTTACGTTTGGTAGAAGATCCTTTAGAGATTATGGACCGTGAGGTCAAAACTCTTAAGCGTAGTAAAATACCTATTGTGAAAGTGCAATGGAATTCTAAGAATGGACCAGAGTTTGCCTGGGAATGTGAGGATCATATGAAGGCTAAGTATCCCCTGTGGTTTGAGAATGCTATTGTCGAGACTAATGGTTAAAATCTCAGGACGAGATTTCCTAAAAGAGGGGCTACTGTGACAAATGAGATTGTAGCAGGTTAGTTAAAGCCTGTATAATTCAGTTTATGTGTGTGTCATTATGTGTTTTATGAGTTTTATATGTGTATGAGATGGAAGTACATGAGTGATGAATCATGGTACGTGTGGAAATAGAATCATTTGAAAGCTTTGCGTAGTTTCAAATGTCGTGTACGTAATATTCTATGTACGTACTATGTATATGTATTTCATATTATATATATTAGTTTAGTATTTTATAGATTGTTGAGTACTTTCTATTTTTAAAAATAGTTAGAATCGAAGGTTGGTTTGAAAACTAGTTAGAAAGTAAAAGTTTAAGGTTTAGCAAAATAATTAAAGGTTTTTACTTAGAATTAAAGTAAATGTATACTAAATAAATAAAAGAAAAAAAATATAATTAAAAGGGTGGTTGTGTGGATCGGCCAAACAAGGAAAAAAAAAATCCCAATTTGATTACAACTTGTTTTTTGTAATTATATTTTCCTAAGCTTATAAATACAAATCATTGTTATGAACCATTATTATTGTGGTTATCCACATTCCTTAACCTCCCTAACCTTTCACCTTTTGTATTCCTCTTCATTATGATTGTATTAAATATTTACATATGACAGTCCTATAAATAGAGGCTCGCCACTTTGTAGTTGATCACTCTAAATGAAATACATTTCTCGATTCCCTCTACTTTCTTCTTTCATACATATGTTATATGTGTTGCTATTAGGCTGTTGTTTCACAACACGTTATCAGCACGCTCTAACGATGTGATTTTCGATTTAAAAAGGTACCATTGAACCCTTCTCCTTAATATACGTGATCATCAATTCAGGTACGTTCTCAGCCTGTTAATAACACTTGTTTTTTTTGTCAGTATATGTCATCGAGTCTGTGTATGCCAAGCTACTTACTATTATATGTACTATAAATTTATTAAAAACCAAAGAAATGACAACCTTTTACTAGTTTAACAAAAGACAAAAAGAAGACGAGGAATAATTTATATGTAATGGTTTTTGATAAAAATTGGTTTTACAAGATCTCTTAAATTTAATAATTTTCTTATATACGACGCTTCAGCTATTATTGCTTTTGTCAAAGGATTTGAAAAACTAATCTTGTATCTTTTAAGCTTGAATTGATTCTACATAATTGATCGTATTATTTATTATTTATATTCGAGTTCTTGCATGATATAAGTTAATTTTCATACAAGATTTTTGACAAACACAAAGCCAGTGATATCATTGTTTACGTCGACCTGCACACAAAGTAATTGACCTGCTTTAGATTTTAACACTAAATTTTAAACGCATAAAAAGAAATTCTCATATGTGATAATCTACAATATTGTTGGTCATATTTCTCTTGATAGAAAAAGTAACTAACCGAGGATAATTCAAAGAGAATCAAGAAAAAGAAAAAAATCAAGTACATAATAGTTTTTATAATAACCTCGAACGAATTGGCTAGCGAATAAGAAGGAATTCTAGCCACACATTTAAAAAATGAGAGAGAATTTCAAGGGGAGATGCGTCCCTTTTTGTAGGTGCATCTGAAATGTGTGGTTGTGGTTTCTTCTTATCATTCTCATTTTAACTATTCTTCTCATATTGGATTTGCTTTTGCTTCAGGTGCACGTTTTTACAAGTCCCACTTTTTACTTATATTTTTGGATTGGAAATGTGCAAACTATTTTTAAAGTATAAAAGTGATATGTGTTTTTAAGTGTCAAATTATATGATTGCTTTGTGCTTTTTGCTATGTGGATGTTAATTGGGGTAAGGCTTGTAGTATGTCGAGGATGACATGACTTGTGTGTGAGGACCCATAAAGGTCTTAGATAGTTCTAGCTTGGGTAAGTTTGCGCGGGTTGAAGTTATTATCGGGAATGAGGGGTACGATCCACCTGAGATATATGTGAGTTTATTTTGTGATAGAATAGCCAAGCATACATGTTCGTAAATGTTGTTTTGTTGATCGCGGTGTCATAAGTGAGTATTAAAAATGTAACTATCACTCGACAATTTTTGTTGACGTCTTTTGCATCATTTTCGGTGAGACAAAACGTGTGAAGAGTAGGAAATGGGATGTTAGTGGACCATAGGCTTGCATGCGAGTCTATGATTTTTATTGTTTTAGTTTTCATTTTGAAATTGTTTGTTTTGTTTTCTTGCATTATATGTTGGATTATGGGTTTTGGGCGTCGTTCTCATAAAACACTTTGGATCTTGAATGTTATTATTGATTGTCATTTAGGTTTTCTCCTATTTTACACGCCTACTTGTGTTGTGTGATGCCTATCTATTGTGCATGCCTTGCGATTCCGCCTTGGTTGGGTGTGACAGACTGGTTTGGAGAGCCAAGGATTATAGAGAACTATGGGAGGATTGGCCTTAGACTGTAACTAGGAGGAACACTTCCTTAAGATTGCATTTAGGGGAACTATAGTGCTTGTGTTGTCGTATGCTTATAATATTTTTTATATTTATATATTGCTATTTTCGTTGTGAGAATATATATACATATATGCTTGCATATTTAATTCTTTCACTTCGTCGCCTAAGTATTCTGAAGAGCTTATACTCTTCCTTATTTATTAGGTTATGTCTCCCTTTATAGCGTCGGTAAGTTTCGTCTGGGGGATCTTGCGTTCAACTGGGCATTAAGCTTTATATCGACCCTAAATTTCTGGATTTGTAAGATATGACGTACTAACCGTTAAATGCCGTATTCCATCGACATTATATTATGTGTAAAGTGGAAGAGAGTTTGACTTGAAGAAGTAGGTGACCAAAATGATTGGAGTGTATTCGGAGAAGAAGTATCGACAAGGAAGGTAATGGTTTCTTGGGTTCCAAGAATACCACACCTAGGAACGATGAAAGAAGATGAGGCTGAGTGGCGGCACCCTCCTCCTTTAAAACAAATTTGGGATTTGTAGATCATCCTACAAATACCAAATGGAAGACCAAAGGAACAAGTTTGCACCTTACCCATTACCACTACAAGAAGGCAATATGAATGGTTGGTTGATTGATGATGCTAACGATTCAGACCTTGAGTCTACGGCTTGTAATCAACCCATGAGCTTGACGATGGAAGACATTGGTGGGAGCTGAGTTCGACCTTGACCCGACTACTTGTTCAATTGGTTTGATTTAGGATGTTTAGTGTTTCTTTCTATTGTTTGAACCATGTTAGGAAATGTTATTTTCGATTACGATTATTATTAATGAGAAGTGGTTTTAGGATTATTGTGTGTGGCTATGTCGCCTATTAAATGTGTTATGTGTTGCCATGATGGTTTCGGATTCAAGAAGGGTTTTTATAGGAGCGAGTACATGCGTGAAAGGGGGCATCTATAATTATGGTGTACAACATAATTATACATGTGACACAACACAAATGGACTTACAAGTATGATTACATGTAATTGGTGTTGACACATATTGGTTGATTATGCTTGTACGTATTTAGTATTGTCGGGAAATGTAAATATAATAGGTTATGAATCTGTAGTATACGTCTAATATATATAATCATATGTCTTATCAGAAACATGGTTTCAAAAATCCGACACCTAACTACCCTCCACTGATGTTCGTTGGAAATCATTGCTCAGAACAATTATTCAGAACATCATCCGTGAACTTCGCTGAATCAAAGTGGCAAAACAACCTCCTAAAATGGCAATGGTAATGGAAATGGCTAAGGAAAACAATGGTTGCACTAAAAAGGATTTTTGGCGTGGTGGTCTTGAGACTTTGACGGAACTGGTTGGTGCGGTGACGTTGAATAGATGGATTGAGTAAGGATGGGAATCCCGTGATAGATAATAGCGGACTGTTGGATAATCTAAACGGTTAGTATACCGAGAGTTCGTTCATTGGCTAAGCTTTGACTTGGTCTTATTGTTTGGTATTGTTCTCGTTATGTGGGACTGTACTGTCTCGACTTTGAGTGGACTGTTTATTTGGTTTTATATTTATCTGTGGAACTGGAATGGTGGGGGATTTACTCCTAAGTCCAAGCATGAGGTCGAGGATGATGCTAATGAACTGGGTGGATGACTTTAAGGCATTGCTAACGACGGAAGTTTTGTCCAAGCAATGTGACAATTAAGAAGTTAGAGGCGATAAGGTTCAGGAATCACTTCAATGGTTGGTGCTGATCATGCTTGGATAACCAACTCGATCAATTTCATCGAGTTGGCAAAGTTAGTTCCATACTTTGGTAACTCCTGAGGCGAAGCATGTCACAAGGTACATTTATGGGTTGCCATATCAAGTCTCGTGTGGATATGCTTTTAGTACTAACTTAGCTACTATTCATGCTATTATTCTTATTGCTGGGGAATTATTGACTGATGAAGCATTACCGCAGTGGTCACTTTGGCTTAGGCCGGTAGGGGAAAAACCGGAAAAAAAAACATAAGAAAAAAATAAAAAAAGATTAAATGAAATGAAAAAAGAAAAAAAAAAAAAAAGAAAAAAGAAAAAAGAAAACTATAAAAAAAAAAAAAAAAAAAAAAAAAAGAAAAAGAAAAAAACAAAAAAAAAAAGAGAAAAAAAAGAAAAAAAAAAAAAATAAAAAAATAAAAAAAAAGAAGAAAAAAAAAAAAAAAAAAACAAAAAAAATTAAAAGACACAAAAAAAAAGAAAGAAAAAAGAAATATAGAAATAAAAAAAACAAAAAGAAAAAAAATAATAAAGAACAAGGAGAGTGCGGAGCGAGAAAGTTAGGAAAGTGTTGGAAATAAGACGTAAAGGAAAGTAAAAGGGGGGGGTGAGGGTTTGTTGCAGTAGTTCCTCTTAGAACGGTGAAAATGGAAATTTTCCAAAGTGCGCTAGGTGTAAGGGTTTTCATGATGAAAAAGGACCATGCATAGTGTGCTATAATTGCCAAAGGCCGGGTCACATGGCCAGAGACTATAGAACACCGGTTAGGCATGTAGAGCCGATATGAGCAGTTTAGATCACTTACGTCCAAATTGTCCTAAGTGGAATCGAGGAGGTAATCAATCTGGAAATCAGCTAGCGTTGGAAGGGAATAGGAACACCCGAGGCAATGAGAACAATAACAACTCACATTTTCACACCTTTTTTACTTCAATGAACATCCAATTATTTTTATAAACGTTTACGCGTTCAACTTGATTTCCAACGGATAAATTATAATGCGTAAGCTAAAAACGATCATTCAATATAAACGGGCATCAAACAATTAAATGTTTACATCAAGCAAATGTTAAGTAATTATTTTGAGGGTAATTATTAACATTGTTCATTTTATTTTGATTGGTTACGTAAAGTGTTTACGTTTCGCGATAAAATACGTTTAGACATACCCGGAGACAAGAGGAAACTTGACAACAACAACCAAGCTCAACAACAATCTCCCAAGAGACAAAATGTGGCTCTAGCTTACGCCCGCTGGGGAATGGTGAAAAGGATGAGATGCTGGAACTCTTCCATTGTGCAACAGGTGCAAGCTGCACCACAATGGGCCATGTACTGTAAAGTGCGGGAATTGCAAGAAGGTTGGCCACATGACCCGGGATTGTAGTAATCGTGCCAGTCGTAGGAATTTAAAGAACCCATACTTGCATATGAATGTGGGATCCAGGCACTAATGAATGGATTGCCCGAGCTAAAGACCAGAACATGGGAAACCAGGCTGAAGGTACTGGAGCACGTGGATTGGTGCATGCATTAGGAGGAGGAGAAGCCGATCAAGACCTTAACGACATGGAGGACGATATCAGTGTTGAGACTCTATTCCTTTAAGAATTCTCGTTGTATTTCCTCTTAAGTTTCCGTTGTGATTGTATGAATCATTTCAAATTATCTATCAAATCGATGTATTTTGTCAAGTTTACTTTATTCTCCTTACTTATATTTCATAAAGCACACTCCCACAAAATTTCATGAAATCATGACGCTTTTTGACGGAAAAATGAGCAATGCATCGTTTCAGTCCTCAATTATACATGGCCTGATCAATATGTATATTTCAGGAAAGATTCAATGTCGTGCTGGAGTAGCCACCTTTAAAACAAAATCTTCTGTCAAAAGGACAATTTTCTATTTATATCAAGTTCTGCATGCGTATTCATAAAATGTAATCATCACGAGAAACCAAATGATATTAATAATCACTAAGTAACACTCTTACAACAACGCCCCCCCACCATGTCGGCATTGCCCAACCTTCTGTTTTTGCGGCCGATTGAAATAACTTTAAATGATCCTCCGGATCTCCACTTCCATCGTATGTTTTGACATGGCTGGGCATCCTAGTCCTCGGGAGACTAAAATGCCGGATCCGAGGTGTGAAAGGATTTCTTTCCTCACATGTCCAAGGTTGGGAGAGATCGTCTTCATAGGTTTTCGATCTCTGTCTTCTTGATTTAGATTTCCAGTGACCCCCTTCACTATCTTCACTTTCTGAATATTGGCTAGTCGTACGAGATGGTGTTCCCTTTTGTTGACGCCTTCTTGCTTCTACTTCAGTTCTTTTTGCTTGGGGACTCCGTTGACGACTATCAGAACGTGCGGATGTAGCTGGCTCCTTTCTTCCCAACCTATTAAACACACCTCCTTCTTTCCGTGGCCGGGGCCGCGGAGAAGGGGATCTGTACTTCTTAAGCCTTTTGAAAACACTGGTGTGTGGTGATGGGCTTCGGGAATACCTGTCTCCGTGCCTTCTTCTGGGTTCTGTTCGGGCGGTTGGTGTTTTGGATTCAGAGTAGTGCGATTCTTCACGGGTTCTTATCTTAATTCCGGACTCTTCGCCATAGATCAGTCGTGCTTTCACCGCGTTGAGTTTGTCTTTCTGCTCTTTTTCTTTTTGCATTTTTTCGGCGATGAGCGGCAAGAGTTGGTGATAATTTTTGTCGCACATTTCCCTAAGAACCTCGTCAGACATAGGTTCCTCAAGACCCTGGGGACCATTCCTTCCCCCTGTGTTCCTCACGGCGGACGTGGGATTGTTTGTGATTTGTTGTTCGTGAGTGCTCATGGTGAGTTTTTAGAGAATCGTGGTTGCGTAAGGGTCCCACGGATGGCGCCACTTGTTAGTACAAAATTAGTGTCGGGTTTAGCAAGGAATTAAAGTCCTTTGTCGGGCCGGGCCTCCAAGTGACTTGAATGCTTGATCTTGTACTAGAGCAAGAGAAGTGATGATTTTCTGCACAAATGAGAATAAACCGTTAGCCTTACCGCAGGGCGGACCCCGCGATTAAGCTCCGGCGTGAGAGTAAGTATACATGTTTGTCAGAGAATGTCAGAGTATGTGTGAGAGTTAATGATTAGACAGAATGTACCTTTTTGGGGTGTGAAATGACCCTTATTTATAGGCAAGCCCAATACTAGGGTTTCCTAGTATTTCGCTTGTAACTGTTGGTGGCCGGAGTGGGTCCCTTGTCGGGCAAGGGTCCCCGTATAATCGTGTTTGCGGACGCGAGTGTTCTTCCGTGGTCAGTGTTTGTCCGCGGAGGCGCACGGGTGCGGTTGAGAAGATACTCACGTGCGTCTTTGAAATATCCGGAGCATGGCCCTTGTCAGGCTTTAGCAGTCCAGCTATTTGTTGTATTGGGCCTGGGCCCATATACGTATATTATGAACTAAGCCCAGCAAGCTTAGTGCTCATACTATACGTCATCAATATATATATATATATACACACACACACACACAACAGACTAATATTGTTGATGCTATATGTGTTTTCTGTTACAATTACATATTTGAACTATAGAGAAGGTTATTCATGATGTTTTGCTAGAAGTTCCTAATACACACGATCATTGGTAATTTATTCACATAATTTTAGATCAAATGGAAAACTGATTTAAAAGTAAGGTTATTATTGCATCCAGAATTTTATTCCCATTACATGGTTGTTGCTTTGATTGTTTAGATTGATTAGTTTTTATGTAAAAACACTTATGATTAAATCGATACTTAATAAGGTTGCAAATACTTTTGTGTAATTTTCTTTAAGTAAATTATGAGTCTTTCCATATTGATTTGCTTCTACCGTCACTATAGTTTTACATGTGATAATTATCTTTAGTTCTTGATTATTGATTTGCTTTAATATCATGTACCATGAATGAAATCTGTCTATTATGAAAAAAATATGCTCTAGATGTTATAAGTAATGATTAACTAACAAGAAGTGTGATTTTAAAATAGTAGAAAGAATGTGGAATGCATTTTTATTGATCTTGCAAACTAAAAATGAACCCTCAATTTATAGGGCTCACACACATAATCAATATATTTAGTACAATCATTAATAGAGGAATACATAAAATGATATATTATGAGAGTTAAGGTATTTGGATAGCCACATCTAATAATTCTTCATAACACTCCCTCTTGGCTATCCATCATTGGTTCTCATACGCTTAGATGTGTTGCCTCGTTAAAAACCTTGCTTGGAGACAAAACCAAAGCTAAGGAAAAAAGAGTGCAACGCGTATATTCTCCATCTGACGTATATTCTCCCTCTGATGATTAGATCACGTAAGTTCATTGAGTCTTCGCATTCCAGTGTCGTGAACCAACTTCTTAAATGTTGTAGTAGCAAGTGCCTTGGTAAATAAGTCTGCTTGGTTAGTACTTGAACGAACCTTTTGAACAATAATGTCGCCACTCTTCTGCAAGTCATGAGTGAAAAAGAACTTTCGTAGAATATGATTGGTTTTGTCACCTTTGATGTATCCGCCCTTAAGTTGAGCAATACATGCTGCATTATCTTCATGTACAGCTGTGGGAGCCACCTAGCCTAAAGAAATCTCACATGATTCACGAATATGTTGTATCACACTTCTCAACCATACGCATTCCTGACTCGCTTCATGGATGGCCAATATCTTTGCTTGATTCGATGAAGTGGCACTCATTATTTGCTTTATGAAACTTGTGAAAACATATCCAGGTTGGGGATCAGACATATATCATGAATCTGAAAAATCAACGAGATTTCTTTCGGATGGGTTAGTATAATATAAACCCATATCTGTACCTTTAAAGTAGCGAAATATTTGTTTCACCCCACTCCAGTGTCTTCTTGTTGGACACGAGCTATACCTTGCTAATAAGTTCAACATAAATGATATATCGAGTTTTGTATGACTCGTAAGGAATAACAATGCCCCCATGGCACTTAAATAAGGTACTTCTGGACCAAGAATTTCCTCGTCATCATTTGTAGGTGAAAATGGTCCTTTTCAACATTTAGGGTCCCTACAACCATCGTAGTGCTCAATAGATGGGATTTATCTATATAAAATCTTTTTAACAATTTATCTGTGTATGCATTTTAGTGAACGATGATTCCTCCTTAGATGTTCAATTTCTAATCCAGAACAAAAATTGTTTTCCCAAGGTCTTTCATCTTAAATTCTTTCTTTAAGCATTCAACTGCCTTTGTAACCTCCCGTGTAGTTATGATAATATTCAAATCATCAACATACACAAAAATTATGAAATATTAATGTTCAAATCCTTTTATGTAATGCGTAGGCAAATAGAATCATTTTTTGTATCCTTCCTTTAATAAATATTCATTAAGACGATTGTTACACATATGCCCAAATCATCATTAATTCAATACAATAAAGTAGTGTTCTCGAGAAATTTTCTTATAAGCTTTAAACATTAAAATTCAACATCATGCTTCATGCATTTTATATCATGTTATAAGATCTCTACATCACATGAGCTCTATTCATTTATCTTTTAGACGCATATCAATTAATTGTCACATTGCTAGACTTATACAATATTTAAATACATTATTAGATCCACCACATGTGAACATGTATCTACATGATAATTTCCAAGTCTTTAAGAAAATATATATGTGCCATCACTTGTATCTTATGCATAATTGAATTTTGCTTTCTCATAAAGACCAATGCATATCGAATAAGATTTATACATTTCTTTATATGGACTTCTAAGTCTCAAACAAATATTTCATCACAAGAGACTTCATAAATTCATTAGTTACTTGCGTCATTGAATTTTGGCCATTCATCAATCCAAGGTCCTCACATTCATTTTAGCGCTCTATTATTTATTTACATGATCATTTTCGTGTGCATTATCATATATAGCTATCGACGTCGATTCATTTCTTTTCGATTCCACATTTCACTAGACATTGCATTATATCATTTATTGAGATCTCATAGTTTTTTTTCACGTACCCGGGGTTTTTCAATTACCTTCATGTCTAGTGTCTCTTTAGGAGACTGTTATGGGGTCTTTATTACCTCGATCCGACCATCTTAACTTTCTTGCTCCATTTTATATCTTCATTCGAGGTCTTTTATTTGGAATCGATTAGTCTATCACGTTGTAGACGTGCCATAGACTTACTACCAATCATTGGTCTTATTGTTGGGACATACGTTGTAATTGGAGCTCTAGCAGCGTATATGATCTAGTCACTTTATTTAGGTCACTAAACATGTCTGGCAATTACTAGATCTGGAATGTATATTGTCCCTTGAACTTCAAGTTCATATTCATTGGTGTGAGGATCACCATTTGTATTATCATAATTCATTCCAAATTTCATGCTGCTCATTCTCCCCCTGAATGAATTATCAACTTTAACATCCCATTTTGTGCATTGTGGTGGATTTAGTATATATTGCACAATTACAATATCTCACATGGGAACTATATGGTTTGTGACCAAAAACCATTCTAATGGGGAGTAATCATTATAGATTGTTGGCAAGATGCGAATTCATATGTTATAACATGCCCCATAAACTAATAGTTTTGTTCTCATAATTATTGGCTTTGCAATCAACTGAAGACGTTTTATAAACGTTTCAACAAAAGCAATTCGTGTATGAACATGGGCTACCTTTAAGTTCAACACTTATTCCAATAATCGCCCAATACTTGGAAGTGTTCACCAGTATTCTCAATAATATAATTTGGAAAACCATGCTCGCATTTTATAAGTCGAGCCACTAACAATGCTAACTTTAAGTTGCGTATTTGATGATCATTTTGACGATGCATTGATTTTAAAACTCAAAATGATCCACATGTTGGATGTATAAGCCTATATACATCCCCTTTATATTGTTTCCAAAATTTTATCAGACAAAGTCCTTACTTTAATTTGGTGATGATAGATGAACAATTAACTTCCAATGAGAACAATCAAATTGAACTATCTTTCAAGAAACTTGTGGTTCTTTTATACATTTCGCATCATCATTGACTCAGGATGATCCAACCAGTCATGTCAATTATTACAACAAACTTAGCTCATAAAATTATACTTTATGACCACATGTACTTCAATTGCACGTTCTTTTATTATATAAAAGTAGAATACTATGGAAAGCTCCTTTTTTTATATATCTTTCAAACAATTCAATATAATAGTTAGATTAACCCATAGCATTATCAAATAATAAAACATGATCTATACTAGTAAAATATGCCATTAATCGATTAATCAAAAATCTCACAAGCAAATAAAATCACATGATATAATAAGTCAAAACATATACTACGTAGTAAAAGTTAATGGCACAATTTGAGTTAACTAAGGCATCAAGTTATCATTATACAAGTTCTGATATCATAGTTTACTATCTTAGAGGTACATGGCAAATTCTATACTAGTGTTTCAAAGTTCAAACACATGACTCGCATTCTTAATAGTATCAACAAAATTTTATGATATTTGACAATTTATATACCCTCAATATCCAATTATATCCTAGAGCTTTATCTTGAAGTGCTAAGTTACTGAATTTTGACAATATTAACAATACAACTACTGGCGGATTTCAATGGAGGCAAGGGAAAGTTTGTGAAAAGTAGTGTAAATATCACTCTTTCCGTCTAAAAGTTATTGTCTACTTCTTTATTTTGGTATGCTTAAAATAATTCGGCCCTCCCAAAATAAATGTTCAAGATCCGCCATTGAATACAACTTCATATCATGCACAATAATAGTACACAGGTAAAACATATAAATAAAAACTAGTTACAAGAAAACAACCTATAAAGACAAATTTTGTTAAATGGGTAAGTTATAGCTAAAACAAGTAAATACCCAGCCATTAGCCTTTTAACTTGTATAATCTTTGTGCTCCATAATACCTAAAGAACTCTAATGTTTTAATTCATCTTCGACACTTTTCTTCGCCCTTAATATAGGGCCATTGTTTTATACTAGTAGATATATTAATTACCAATATCATGGGGCTATTGGGCTATTAGGATATTGCGGATCTTTTTGAAATCCTGCTATTTACATCGACATATAACTCAAAAGAAATGAATCGACGTCGATAGCTATATATGATAATGCACACGAAAATGATCATGTAAATAAATAATAGAGCGCTAAAATGAATGTGAGGACCTTGGATTGATGAATGGCCAAAATTCAATGACGCAAGTAACTAAGAATGATTGAAATCTCTTGTGATGAAACATGTGTTTGAGACTTAGAAGTCCATATACATAAATGTATAAATCTTATTGGATATGCATTGGTCTTTATGAGAAAGCGAAATTAAATTATGCATAAGATACAAGTGATGGCACACATATATTTTCTCAAAGACTTGAAAATTATCATGTAGATACATGTTCACATGTGGTAGATCCAATAATGTATTTTAATATTGTTTAAGTCTGGCAATGTGACAAATGATTGATTTACGTCTAAAAGATAAATGAATAGAGCTCATGTGATGTAAAGATTTTATTACAAGATATAAAGTGCATGAAGCATGCTGGTGAATTTTAATGCTTAAAGCTTATAAGAAAAGTTTTCGAGAACACTACTTGATTGTATTGAATTAATCATGTTTTGGGCATATGTGTTACAATCGCCTTAGTGAATATTTATTAAAAAAAGTATACAAAAAATGATTCTATTTGCCCATGCATTTTATAAAAAGATCTGAACATTAATATTTCATAATTGTTGTGTATGTTAATGATTTGAATATTATCAGAACTCCACAGGAGATTACAAAGGCAGTTGAATGCTTAAATAAAGAATTTGAGATGAAAGACCTTGGAAAAATTAATTTTTGTCTTGGATTACAAATTAAACATCTAATGAGGAATCCTCGTTCACAAAAATGCATACATAGATAGATTGTTAAAAATATTTTATGTAGATAAATCCCATCTATTGAGCACCCTGATGGTTGTAAGGACCCTAATGTTGACAATGACCATTTTTGACCTACAAATGACGACGAGGAAAGTCTTGGTCCAGAAGTACCTTATTTAAGTGCTTGGGGCATTGTTATTTCTTGCGAGCCATACAAGACTTGGTATATCATTTCTGTTGAACTTATTGACAGGGCATAGCTCGTAGAGTGGGGTGAAATAAATATTTCGCTACCTTCAAGGTACATATATGGGTTTATATTATACTAACCCATCCGAAAGAAATCTAGTTGGTTTTGCAGATGTATGATATATAACGGATCCCCATACCCAACGTGGATATTTTTTCACAAGTTCCATAAAGCAAACAATGAGTGCCACTTCAACGAATCACGCAAGGCTCTTGACCATCCATGAAGCGAGTCGGGAATGTGTATAGTTGAGAAGTGTGATACAACATATTCGTGAATCATGTGGGGTTTTTCAGGCAAGGGGGCTCCCACAGTTGTACATGAAGATAATACAACATGTATTGCTCAACTTAAGGACAGATACATCAAAGGTGACAAAACCAAGCATATTCTATAGAAGTTCTTTCAAGTGATAACTAAACAGACTTATTTACCAAGGCACTTCCTACTGCAACATTTAAGAAGTTGGTTCACTGGAAAGCGAAGACTCAATGAACTTAAGTGATCTAATCATCAGAGGGAGAATACACGTCAGAGGGAGAATATACACGTTGCACTCTTTTTTCCTTAGCTATGGTTTTGTCCCACATGGTTTTTCAAGCAAGGTTTTTAACGAGGCAACACATTTAAAGCGTATGAGAACTAATGATGGATAGCCAAGAGGAAGTGTTATGAACCATTATTATTGTGGCTATCCACATTCCTTAACCTCCTTAACCTTTCACCTTTTGTATTCCTCTTTATTATGATTGTATTAAATATTTACATATGAGAGTCCTATAAATAGAGGCTCACCACTTTGTAGTTGATCACTCTAAATGAAATACATTTCTCGATTCCCTCTACTTTCTTCTTTCATACATATGTTATATGTGTAGCTATTAGGATGTTGTTTCACAACAATCATAACTTAATCAAAAATCATTTTTTTCTCCTCTCCTCTCTCCTTGGTCGGTCGAACAACACAAAGAACAAAGGGAAACCCAAAAAAATTTAGGGTTTTGATTTTCAAGAGTTAATGTAATATTTTCTAAATCATTTTTCAATTCAATTGATTTTATTTAATGTAACAATCATTAAGGATGGATTAGGTTATTGTAAATAATCTGTAAGTAAGAGGTTTTGATCATTAAAAATCATTTTAGGGTTAATAATTAGGGTTTTGGGTAAGTTAATTAGGGTTAATTATGCTAAATTCGGAATAGAAATCTAGACAGAACCTTAGGTCATCTTCCGAGAGCCATATCTCGGTCATACGGATAGCTTTTATTGATTTTTTTGAGCCTAAAATTAACTACAAAGAGTCTAATTTACAACCCAAGTGGTTTCATGAATTAAAAGTGAGTGGAAGTAAGTCAAATTAATCAAACAAGATTCGTTGTCAAAACTGAGTTTTCGGGGCAGATTTTGAGTTGTGTTTGTGAGGTCAAAAACCATATCAAACGTCTATTTAATTAATGGGCTTGCTACGGTAGCATGTTCATGATGTTTTTGATTTTTCTAGAATTTTTACGAATTTTCCTAAGGTGTTTAAATGGGTCTGCTCCAGAGAAATCTTTTGAGGTTAATCGGATCAAATTTGGACAACATTTGTGATGTTGAATTTTTATAAATGGTTACACTCACTATTATTTTTATCCAAAAATCATAGAAGCTCACAACTCATTGGGGAGCTATGGGATGTAAGGAGAAGAACCAATTAGGTGTTTAAGTATTTTATTTAGAGTTATCTTGTGACTATAAAAACTGAGTAAAAAGCAGAAAGTTGAGAAGTAAAGTTTGTGAGGTAATTTGAGGTTAGCAAGTATGAGGAGTATTTGAGAAGAGTTGAATTCAAGATAGGATATAAAGTTATCCACTCGTTGTGATTGTTACATCGGCTTGGGTGTGTGACCTAATCGATAGTAACATATTTGTGTATTGTTTTGTTTAGATTCTTTGCAAGATTAAGTGACGGACATGAAAATGCTCTTGCCATCTTAGTAGTGAGCTTTTACAACTACAACTTTTTTACTATTATTTTGGGGATGGGATATGAAGCAAAAAATGTTTTTGAATTTTATGATACTGTTGATATGTGTTTTAAGTGTCGAACTATATGAGTTGCTATGTGCTATTGCTATGTGATATATGAAATTGGAAGGAGACCACCGGACGTGATGTATCGCGCGAGGATCGAACTATTGACTGCAGAGTGCTGTGAGGACCCGAAAGGACTTAGTAGTCACGTGGGGGCCAGTCTTACGCGGGAGATATTATGGGAAGGCAGGGGGGTACGATCCACCCAATATATATGTGAATTTATATTATGATAAGAAAAGCCAAGCAAATTGGTTCGTAATGTTGTTTTTGTTGTTCGCGGTGTCATAAGTTAGTCCTAAACTGTAACTATCAACAACATATTATGTTGCGTTTTGAGCATTCTCATTTCAGGTGAGCAAAACGTGTTAAGAGATTGGTAAAGAGGTGTTAGCTGGAACCATAGGCTTGCATGGGAGTCTATGATTTATCTGTTTTAGTTATCAATTGAACTTGTCATGTTTTGTTCTTCATGCATTATATGTTGGATTTTTGTTTTGGGCGTTGTCATAACACGCTTTTGGTTCTGAAGTTTATTGCTTATTGGGCCGTGAGTCCAATAGCTCAAAAATACGTATATTAAGCTTAAAAATAAACTAGTAAGCTACGCATCGCATTTGGTTACCACCATAAGCCTCAAAAATAGTCCACAAACATACGCCATAACACAAAATAATCAAAGATCACTTCCCTAGTGATCTTGATGAAAGACGTGGCCTATAAGCCCAAATTAAGCCACGAAATGCTTAAAAATAAGCCCACAAATAAGCTATACAAGCTATTATCCAAAATAAGATATCTAGAAACATATGTTATTCAACCATCATGACCGCAACATCAAAACCACAAAAGCCTCTTTTCTTTTTTTATAAACCAACGAACCAAACACACCCCTTTTTATTCGTTTCGCTTCCAAAAATTGATTTTCACAACGATCAACTTGTACAACTAACATCTATGCATCAAAATAAACCCAAAAGGACAAACAAAATTTAAATTTGAAAACTTACAAGAAAATCTTCAAATTTGTAGATTTCCACACGAAGCGGACAACCCAAACGTTGTTTAAATGAATACCCAAACACTCTTATCAACCCGGAATAACACGTTCTTGATCAAAGTTGGAAAACTATGGTGGTTTGTGGTGGTTGGGTGGTGGACGAAACACACACACACACACACCTATGTGTGTGCTTTATTTTTTTGAAATGAAAAGAAATGAGTGAAATTGTCTAGTAAATGGAATATATGTGTACATCTTGGAACATGTTAGCTAAATTTAAGCCTCCTTATCCCCTTATCCTCCCATGACCGGTTATGGCATCCTATGGGGTGTCGGGTCTTTCTTTTCGTGTCAAAATCACTTAAAAGCTCGTAAAACTCAACCGTAAAATACTCCCCAAAGTTACTTAGTATTTTTATTCACTTTAAAAATACTTTTCCATTAACTTAGAGTATTCACTTGTCGTATTTACACTTTAAACCCTTCAAAACTCAATTTGGACATTAACGGACGTGTCGGACGCGTTTTTCGGCATTTCTCAAAATTCACAGGTCAAACCACCCGGAATACAAATAACACAATAATACCTTCCAAAAGGGATTATTAATCACAATAAACAACAATTCATCACAATTTTCATAAAATCACCACCGTTAACACGGTACAAAATCCGAATAAATTAACAAAAGTAAAATTGTCAAAGGACTATAAATGAAATATTCAGAACACAAAAAGGGCAAAGGTTACATTTTACCCCCCTTAAACGAATTTCGTCCCCGATTTCAACTACTAACATCACTAAACAAATGCGGGTACTTCAACTTCATCTGATCTTCACGTTCCCAGGTAAATTCAGGGTCACATTTTGAATTCCCCCGAACCTTGACGATGACAATCCTACTACGCTTCAACTTCTTAAACTCTCTTTCTAAAATTTCCACAGGCTCTTCCACAAAATTCAACTTAGCATCAACTTGTAGTGTTGGATCAGCCAAATACTTCTCAAGGTTCGACACGTGGAACGTGTCATGAACACCGTTCAATTCCTCAGGCAAATCTAACTGATAGGCCACAGGGCCTACCTTTTTGATAATCTCAAAAGGTCCAACAAATCTAGGTGCTAACTTCCCTTTCTTCCCAAAGCGTACCACACCTTTCCAAGGCGATACTTTGAGCAAGACATAGTCACCTACACTAAACTCTAGAGGCTTCCTCCTCTTATCAGCATAACTTTTCTGACGATCACGCGCAGCCTTAAGTCTATCCTTAATCTGTGAGATCTTCTTAGTAGTCTCTTGCACTAACTCAGGTCCTATCAACTGACCTTCTCCAACTTCATCCCACATAATTGGCGAACGGTACTTTCTACCATACAATGCCTCAAACGGAGCACATCTTACACTAGCATGATAACTATTGTTATACGAAAACTCAACCAACGGAAGATGAACATCCCAACTTCCTCCGAAGTCAAGGACGCATGCTCTAAGCGTGTCTTCAAAGGTCTGAATAGTACGCTCACTCTAACCATCGGTCTGAGGGTGATAAGCCGTACTTATGTCTAAACGAGTTCCTAATGCCTCTTGCATTGACTGCCAAAACCTTGATGTGAAACGACTATCACGATCCGATATAATCGAGATCGGCACACCATGTCTAGCAACTATCTCTTTCAAATACAATCTAGCCAACCTTTCTATCTTATAATCCTCACGCATAGGTAGAAAATGAGCAGACTTAGTCAATAGGTCCACAATGACCTAGATTGTGTCATGCCTACTACTAGTCCTAGGCAACTTAGTCACAAAATCTATAGTTATTCCTTCCCATTTCCATACGGGAATCTCAGGTTGCTGGAGCAAGCCAGATGGCCTTTGATGCCTAGCCTTAACCTTCAAACAAGTCAAACACCTACTAACATACTCAGCTATATCCTTTTTCATTCCAGGCCACCAATACCTATCTCTTAAATCATAATACATCTTATCAACTCCTAGGTGTATAGAGTACTTCGACTTATGGGCTTCATTCATTATTTGGGTTCTTACATCACCCTTCAAAGGTACCCATATTCGATCCAAGTAGTACAAGGTTCCATCACTTCTCTGCTCTATCATCTCATCCAAACCTTTTTGCAATCCTGCAAACTCATCCACAGCCTCCTTCTGAGCCGCCAGTATCCTATCATTGATACTCGACTGAAGGATCATATTCATAGCTCTAACTCTTTTAGGCTTTACTCTTTCCTTCCTACTTAGGGTATCAGCCACCACATTCACCTTACCAGGATGGTAGCGAATTTTACAGTCATAATCACTAAACAATTCTATCCAGCAACGTTGTCGCATATTCAACTCTTTTTGACTAAAGATATGCTGAAGACTCTTATGATCTGTATAGATGACACTCTTTGTCCTATACAGATAATGTCTCCAAATCTTAAGTGCAAATACAACCGCACCCAAATCTAAATCATGGGTAGTATAATTTTCCTCATGAATTTTCAACCGCCTAGACGCATAGGCTATCACTTTACCTCTTTGCATTATCACACAGCCTAGTCCTATCCCAGACGCATTACAATATACCACAAAGTCTTCCGGTCCATCGGAGAGAGCTAGCACAGGCGCATTACACAACTTATCCTTCAAGGTTTGAAATGCCAATTCGTGTTCCTCACCCCAATCGAAAGTCTTACACTTCTGAGTCAAGATAGTAAGAGACTTAGCTATCTTAGAAAAGTTCTCAATGAACCTACGGTAACATTCAGCCAATCCTAAGAACGAACGAACCTCAGTCATAGTTCTAGGGGCTTTCCAATTCTTAACAACTTCAATCTTACTAGGGTCTACATGAATTTCATTACCATTTATCACATGCCTAAGAAACTGTACTTATTTTAGCCAGAATTCACACTTAGAAAACTTAGCATACAGTTTCTCCTTTTTGAGCGGTCCCAAGACTAACCTTAAATGTTCTACATGCTCCTCTCGAGTCTTAGAATATATTAAGATATCGTCTATAAACACTATCACAAACTTATCAAGATAAGGCCTACAAACTCTATTCATCAAATTCATAAATACCGCTAGTGCGTTAGTCAGACCAAAGGGCATTACAGTGAACTTGAAATGTCTATAACGAGTTTTAAACGCAGTCTTTAGAATGTCATCCTCATGCACTCTTAGTTGATGGTATCCAGACCTAAGATCTATCTTCGAGAAAAACTGTGACCCTTGCAGTTGATCAAATAGATCATCAATTCTAGGAAGTGGATAACGATTCTTAACAGTCAACTTGTTCAACTCTCTATAATTAATACACATCCTAAAAGAACCATCTTTTTTCTTAACAAACAATACCGGCGCTCCCCAAGGCGACGAACTTGGTCGAATGAAACCTTTGTCTTGAAGTTCCTTAAGTTGTCCAGACAACTCCTCCAATTCAGAAGGTGCCAAACGATAGGGAGACTTTGCTACCGGCGTTGCTTCAGGGATTAACTCAATTTACCGAATAGGCGGTAATCCAGATAGGTCATCCGGGAATACCTCAGGAAAATATCTAACCACAACAATCTCTTCTTTGTTTCCTTTCATTAGCCTTAGCACTCATCAAGAGTCTCACTTTCTCTTCCGGTCTCTCTCCTAATACTCTAAGCACCTTGCCATCCGGTAGTGGTATCCTCACTACTTTCTCATGGCAAATTATTTCAGCCTTATAATTAGATAACCAGTCCATACCTATAATCACATCAAAACTCCCATGCCCAAAAGGTATCAAATCGATGTCAAAGACATGACCCTCGATTTCTAGTTTACAACCCTTAATAACCTTATTAATCTCTACTAGCTGCCCGCTAGCTATCTCAGTCTCATATCTGAAACCTAAGTCGTTGGGCTCTAAGCCTAACAGAGGTATAAAAGTAGTAGAAACAAAACTATAGTCGGCACCAGAGTCAAATAAGGTAGTGGCAAAATGATCGTTTAGAGTAAACGTACCCGTCACAATGTTCGGATCCTAGCGAGCTTCCTCTGCTCCCAACATGAATGCCCTACCCCTAGCATGGTTCCCTTGATTTCCACGACCCTGACCCCCGTTATTAGCAGCAACTTGGTTTGGATGATTTGCTTCCGGTTCTTATGCTCTATTCAATCTAGGGCAAGCTGACCTGACATGGTCGGTACTACCACACTCATAACATGCTCTAACAGTTGGGTTTTTAGCATTGACAGGATTCAAATTCCTCGGCACACCTCTATAATCCTTTGCCAAATGACCCGGGCGGTTACAGTTAAAGCATGTGCGACAAGGCCCTCCGGGTGCATGGTAGGATTTGCAGATGATACACTTGGACCAAGTACCCATATTCTCTCTTCCTACATGGTTTACAGTAGTAGCAAAAACATTCCTAGTCCTAGTCCTCTTATTGTCATCCCTACCATTCTTATCCTTGCTAGTTTCCCCTACATTTCCTCTTTTCTTAACTTTCTTAATTGATCCATTTCTCACAGCCTCATCGGTCAGTGCGCCAGAAATCTGCACTGCCTTATGCATAGTTTTTGGCTCCGTTGCTGCCACCATCCCACGGATTTGTGGAATAAGGCCATACACATACCTCTCAATCATCCTACTCTCTGAGGTTACCAAATGCGGGACTAACCTCGCCAACTCATGAAATCTATCAGTATACGCAGCATGGCCAGCCCCGACCATGGCGTGATTCCACAATTCAGATTCCAACAATTGCATCTCATGACTAGGACAAAACTCTTGTATCATCATAAACTTAAAGTCATTTCGTGACATACCAACAACAACTTCCCGGCTTAGCGTGCAGATCTAAGAGTTCCACCACGTTAAAGCCTTACCTACAAATGAACCAGCAGTGTATTTCACTTTTTGGTCAACACTACAACCACTCATATCTTGTACGTTCTCCATTTTCTCGATCCAACGAGTAAGAACTACAACACCTCCCTTACCATCATATTCCTTAGGGTTACAAGCTAAGAACTCCTTATATGAATAACCTACACGGTTGCCATTCACTAACACATTCCTATCGTTCTCCCGAACGTTCTCATTAACTACATTACCATTCTGATTTCCAACATTTCCTCGGTTACTAACCTGAGCTAGCATGGCGGGTAAGAGGTTCTGCAATTGTTGGGCAATGATCGTTGAGAAGTCGGGTGCACCCCCATTGGCTCCCTCTACATTCCTATTGACTCCCTCTACACCCCCATTAGCTCCCAAACTATGGTCATTTCCTTGACCATTCAAATCCTCAACACACTCATCATTACCTTCCCTAGGTCTTCTACCCCTTCCATCTCTACCAACCCGTACACCCGTTCCCCCTCCTAGTGATTCGGCAGCAGGCCGGCCAGCACTTCGGGTCCTCATCCTTGGCGGAATTATATATACGAGGGAGAACATGGGCAACGTTAGGTAAGTGGGAAGACTCACATATATATAGAATATCTTACTATATATAACCAGATATACACATAACTCCACCCTACGGTGTCAACATCGATTTGTGTGAACAACATTATCAAGTATGAGTGACTTGTGATACGTTTATAACTACGTTGACCACCGTACTTATATTCGCACCCTTTACCAGTCATATTTAATATTGAGCTCATACATTTCAATGACTGACATAACTAAAGCACCAAACCGTGAACACATAAAAGCAACCAAAAGCGGAACACCGCACACATAGATCCTATACGCAACTAAACGACGGATCTTAGGTTATAGTCTAGGCCAATCCACCTAGTTCTCTATAACCTTGGCTCTGATTACCAATTTGTCACACCCCGACAATGGCGGAAACTCGGGAATGCAACATATTGATCAATCATAACACAAGATACAAAATAGAGAAAACTACATTGCATAAACTTCAAGTGCTATGAAGACTGATCGTAAACAATAGTATATATATAATATAGGCGAATCGGCAAATCGTTTTTAACAAGCGATAAACCAACTCACAAATAAAATATAATTCCGGAAGCATCGACTTCGAAAGTAACCCCTTCTAGTCGTTTCCCGGGTCGTTTTTGTTCCTGCGAGGCGTGAATTGAACTTCGAGTTGAAGTTTGTGATCGGAATTTTGAATAGTTCAAGATTTTGATTTTGGATTCTATATCTATTAATGAAAACGCTAAAACTTGTAAAATTAAGCAAACAACTAAAGCATTTAAAAATTAATCACGAAAAAACGTTAACGGAAATATAAAACGCGACTTAAAAACCTAAAACTTTAAATTTTAATCCTAGAAATGCAAATTTATTTTTTAAAAGCCCTAAATAAGAAAAGAAAACTTTAGAAAAAAGAATTATATTTTTTGACTTTTATTTTATTTATTATGAATTAAAAACGGTTTTAATTAAGAAAAATAATTAAAAATACTAAACTAATTTTTAAAATTCTGGAAAAATGCAGGAAAGTACTTTAAGCTATAAAGAATGCAAGAAAAATAAGAAGTTTGAAAAACAGCTTATAAATAAGCTGTTAATAAACGGATAAGCTTATAAAGCTAACAAGACAAACTACCCTTAAATAATAAATGTTGCAAGGGATCTATGAAAAAGTCCCAAGGGCATGTGTGTAGTAGAGAGTGGTGTTAAGGACATGTGTGTGCAAAGCTAAGGTCGCAGGTTCGAGTCCTGGACCTTGGTTTATTTATTTATTTATTTATTTTTCAAAACTTTTTAGAAAACCTTAAAGAAAAAGGGAAAATAAGCAACTTTTAAAAAGGGACTTTTTGTAGAAACCACAATTAAGCCAGAAATAAGCTTGAACAAGGATGACAATTTGCAAAAACACTAGTTAAGACTGCCAAGTCTTATGTTATGACTGTTTGGCTTATTTTGACACAATAAGCAAAAAGACAAGCAAATAAGCTAAAAGCAAACCAAAAGCTCATCCTAATAAGCAACTAAGAACAAAAATAAGAAAACAAGATAAGCTGATAAACAGTTAAAAGCCATAGAAAAGTTGGCACAAAAGACTTTTAAAGGACAAATACCACTATTTTAAGCTAACTTATTGGACTAATAAGCAAAAGTCAAGAGCTAAAGCTTAAAAGCAAATAAAGTTCAAGACTCAGATAACATAAATAAGCTTAATTAAGCTAACTAAGTTTAGAAAATAAGCTAGAAAATGCAGCTGAATATGACAGACTATACTACTTGCTTTTGGGCTTTTGAGAATGAAATGATTTTTTTGTACTAAATTATAAGACTCAAAAGAACTTGGGACAAACTAGCAACTGAAAACAGATGGACTATAGACTACAATAAGCTAAAAATACTCAAAATATTTCAAAGTTAAGCTATATTCTATTCCTAAATTTGATCTGCAATATGAGACTTTTAAGAGAATAAAGACTTGACTAATTTTTGCTAAAACCTTCTAAGAGGCTAAACCAAAGAGAAATGACTCATGACTGATTTTAAATGAGGCCGAACAACTAGCTTTGATCAAACAAAGTAAAAACTTATCATTACTACTTTTAAGATTTTAAAAACTAAATCATAAACTTAATAAAAGCTAATGAACCTAAATAGAAAACTAGAAAAGATTTTGAACCTCATATGACCCATTTTAATTCTTAATCCAAACACCCCTTTAAAAATTCTTAAAACCAATTTACCATTAAAACAGATTTAGAGAACCTTTATAAAGTAAAACAGATTAAGCATAAGGTCATATAAAGTCAAATAAGTATTAAACTCACAGACTTAAGCATAAGAATAAGCACATTTGAATTAAGCAGTTTAGAACAAAAATAAGCAGTTTAAATGAACATCAATCCAAAGGACATGAAAATCATAACATGAATATGAAAAGCATTCAAAGGAACAGCATAAGCAATTTTAGCATTTAATAAGCAGTGCAATAAGCAAAACAGTAAATAAGCTGTAAAAGAGAATTGAGAACTTACTTCTTATTGAAAAATCCTTGATGGTACAATGCTTTGAAAAGTGACAATATTTAAAAGAAAAACATTAAAATAAGCTGTAAACATAAGCAATAAACTAAAACTACTCCTAAAACTCGTTCCCATTTTCTGAGTGAATTCGTCTCCCTTTTATAGGGTTGTGTAGTGAGGTAAGGCTATCAATCACCTTTAATTCTTCCCAATCATTCCATATTCGTATATGGAAAACTCAAATCACCATTGAAACGCGTCTTGAATGCATTGACTTGCCCAAAATTCCTTGTCTCGTCATTTCGTCCAATCAAAACGTTTGAAATTGCCAACGTGGCATGGAGAGTGTATCAGGATGAGTTGTGGATAAGTCGTACCAAGGAAGGAATGGATTTTTCCAGCTTTCGAGCCTTCCCGCCTTTTTAGGAATTCTTTAATCGTATTTCAAATTTGGGAAAGATAAGGGTAACGGGCGTTAAGGGTTAAGGGAAAAAGGGTAACGGAGTTAGGTTTTAGGGACTAATGGTGAAAGGGTTAGGGACTATCTGTGTTAGTCCCTAAGGACTAACGGTGTAAGTGGTTTGTAGTTTAAAAGGCCAACGGCTCTTAGTCCTTAGTTGGGCTTCTTTTGGGCCGGTTTTATTATTTAAGGGTTTTTAGGCTTATAAAAACGAAATGGGCTTAGCTTATGTAAACGAAATGGGCTAGTTTCAAAGGCTTAATGGGCTGACTTGGCCCATTAACTTGGGTTGGGTTGGCCCACTAGATGCACACGCCTTTGGCTTCGGTTTTCCACGCTCTTTTCAATCCCGTGCTCGGTTTTGTCCGGTTTTTACCTTGTTTTTGTCTTTTAGTGAATATCCGTTACGTGCGCAGTACATAACACAAAACAAGCATATTTTGGCATTTTATGTCTGTTTTTGGTCATTTAAGCTCATTTTATTGAGAAAAAGATATGTGTATTTAAGCACATACCAAATCCCCTCATACTAAAATATTGTAATGTCCTCACGCAATGAAATAAATCCATGATTCGAAAACCAAAAATTCCAACCCCCTTAAATTAAATACCTTGAAAAGTAGCAAAGTGTAAAATTAAAAGGGATTAAAAAATTAGTAGTTTTTTAAACACTCCCCGTTTACCATTTTCTTTCTTGCACGTATTTTTCTTATTTTTCATTATGTACAACATGCTGGACTTTCATTATTGATCATAACTTTTAGGATCACTGAATAAGAAACACCTCAATCCTAAGGTGTCCTAGAAGGATAAATTCATCGTCCTTGATTTTTCACTTATTCCCAAACTAAGCTTAAAAACGAAATCATTGTTAATTACAAGTTGGGATGCTAACGCTACTCATATTTGCAATTTCTGTAAAACTTCTCCTCCCGATAGATATAATATATTAAGGTGTGTGTGCTCAGTTTGAATTTTGACCATCCAACCCACATTTTTAGATAGTTATAACCTTTCCAAGTTTCACGTTCCACTTTTAGTTATATGAATTCAAAGGCGAGATTGTCCCATGTAGCAACATTTCTTCTCGGTACAACCCAACCTCGTCGGCTAAGTGACCGGGCTTTTGACACCCCACAGAATAATTTGTTGAGACTCTTCGACTTTTGAACCCTTTACTAAAAAATTTCCGTAAAACTTAGTAAGTTTATAACTCAAAGCAAGCTAATTCCTACAAAATCAAGACATTGTATGTAAGTTAATTCCTTTAGAGTGACTTTCTTCTCGGAACCCCCCGACCTCATCGGTCAAGTGCCCATGCTTTTGACACCCCACAGAGAATACTGATCAGAATTAACAAACGTCTGGTTTCAAAATTTTGTAGGGATTAACAAGTTTAAGTTCCAAAGTATGTTTAAATTTTAGAAAAAGTCATTTTCCTCTTATTTATTAAGCAGCTATACTAGCAACATTATTATATTTTTCACATAATTTTCATTTTTTCCATTTTTCATTTTTTTTGCAACATTTCTTATTAACACAGTATACCGGGAAAATTTATTTTTAGAAAATAAAAACATATTTTGATCAAAAACTCTTATTTATCAATTCATCGATAAAGCTTTTTACTCTAAAAATGTTGATCTTAACGGACTTTTAAGAGTGATTAAACTCTAACTTGTCTTTCAAAAAGAGCACGTATTATTAGTCATTTTAGGAGCTACTGGGAGAAAAAGTCACAAATTACACTTATGAGCTTTTAAGATTTCTAACTAATCCTTGCTTAGCATTCCAACTTATATTTAACTCTATCATTTTTCGTTCTTCGCAAATTTAAAATCTTTAATAAAAAGATCCGCGAATGCTTAGCCAAATAAAACTAAGCTTTACATATTTAAAGTCATTTATGGAAACTTGTAAAATCTTGGCCTTTTGAGCTAGAATTCGCATTTTAAATCTTCTTGTATAAAAGACTAGCAAAAGCTTATACATTTATAAAGGTTAAGGGAGTAAGCTAGAGCTCAACATGCTCGGTCAAGTAAAAAATTATTCTTATTCTCACTAGCAGAAAGTCAACATTTGTGATAAACACTTATTTTATTTTTGCAATTTTTTTTAATTTTGGCCTAAAATCACATTTTTTTATTATTTTCTTGGTAAAACAGGGTTACGTGAAAGACATAGACAAATGCAAGTGGGATCAAATCTAAAGATTCCCTCCTCATACTAAAATGATACATTGTCCTCCATGTGTGGGGGTTGCCAACCCCCTCATACTAATTCCAAAGTATATTCCAAATATAAAAGGGAATCTCACGTAAATCTAAATCCGTTTATTAATTATGCCAAAGATTAAACGTTAGTCAATAAGATCAAGGATATAGGATTCCCAAAATAAGCATGCAAAGGGATGAAGATCGAGCGAGCGTTGGACAAAACCGCGAGCACGAGAGTCTTCATAATCTGGGTAATCCTGCCAATCATCATAGACAACAAAAACACGAGATTGGAAGAGGCGAGCCTCCTCACGTCACACTTATTAGAAAATAGAAAGAAAACAAAAACACGGGTTGCCTCCCGAGAAGCGCTTTGTTTTTGTTAACCGAGTCGTGAGCTTGACTCGACCCCTTATACTTGAGCTGGTCAAGGAGGATAGAAATGGAGATATGGGACATCCAAAATTGGAATGTCCCCTCCATAAATCATCATTGGGCTTTCAGGATCATTAATAAGCTAAAAAAACTTCAAAGCCCCGATGAGATAGAAGAGGAGGAGATTTCTCCTTTTTTGGAATGAGAATTCCATGATTGAAAACTTTGTCCTCGTTTTTAGATGAAAATGGAAGCAAAGTGTCAAACACTAAATAAAGGGTGGGAAGGGTGGTTAGAACATTAGGCACATGACCATAAAGTTCTCTTGTCGAAGTATTAGAAATATCATCCACCACTTTTGTAGTCAAAACTCCCGTATCAGGCTCAATATCAAAGTAAACATCATCATCTGGAGGTTTTTCAGGAGGATGAGGAGATGATGGAACATTATAAAAATCAACGTGAAATGATTCATACTCAGGAAGGGAAATAGAATCATTGTTAAGTAATTCTTCAAGAAAAAGAACATCCCCCTCCGAGTCATAGTCGTCATTCTTAATACCCGGCCGTATCGAGCCATCCGCAGCAAGAAATATATCGATCTCCTCCATAAGAGAGTCACTATCCTTAACGAGGATAGGAGATGAGGAGAAAGATTCGATTATGGCATCCGAAATTTCAGAATTAAGTTCTTCTGGAGGTCAAGGAGATGAGTTATCATATAATAACTTCTTAATAAGACGAATATCTTCCTTCGGATCAAAGTTTGTTTCAGCAATTCCCGGTGGAATTGGTTTGATAAGAGCGAGCTCACCGGCGAACTCCTCGAGAAGGAAAACAATCTTAGGGGAAGTTATCACGATATCTTTATTAAACAATGATTCTATTAAATCAGATTCAGCATTAAAGTGATCATTTTCAATTCCTGGTGGAATTGAATCGAGATCTTCTAACACCTCATTATAAAGCGGATTAATCTCACTAGAAAAGATTTCTTCATCAAATTCGAGAAGAGGTTTCGAGTAAATTTTAAAATTTTCTACCGGAACATTTTCCTCAGAAGATGACTCATCATCACTAGAGGTATAATTAGCTTTAGAATCGAAGAGAGGATTAGAGAAAATCTCAGAATCTTTGTTAAAATCTGGAGAATTATCACAAAAGGCAAATTATACTCACTTTTATTGTCGGATAAATCCTTAGACTCACTTGGGGTTTGGACAAGGTTCTCAACACTAGACTTTATTACTTCATCCGATTCCATTTCCGGAATGGTGTCAAGATGCTCATCCTCCGTTATGAGAAAGTCCGTAATTGGCAAGTCGGATGCGATTGCTATATGGGAATTCTTATAATAATCTCTCATTTGAATAGAACACTCCTCGTCGTCATCATAGCAAATGGGAGGCTTTCAATATTGAGGACTAACTTGAGTCGCCTGCTCTTCTGCACTACGCTTTTCTTCTTCTCTCTGCTCTGCTTGCTTTTGCCGATGAATTTCAAACATTTTTAGCATCATTGTTTGCATACCCTTATAGTGCTCCTAATTATTTCTGTGATACTTTTTTCTTTCTAAGGTTGATGAACGACGGGATATTGCGGGGGTTGATATTGGTCAAGACCCGAATAATTATAGCAAGGAAAATCTTGATTCATTGGTTGACACTCAAAAGTCGCATGAGGACCCCCACAATTATCACAACAAAGAAATTATTGTTGAAAATTAGGTAAAGTTTGTGGAAAATTATTGTCAAAGTCTTGATTGTAACACGGGTTTGGATTAGAGATAAACATAACTTGTGTTGGGCAATCGTAAGCAGCGTTCCCACATGACTCAGAAGAGTAAGTTTGGGGTTGTGGAAGTGATTTGAAAAAATCATTGAAAGAAATCGGTTTCGAATCATTATCGAATGACTTTTCACCTTCACCACAGCATATAGCACAAAGTTCATCCATATAATTCCATTTACACCGCACACAAGTACATCGTCGACAATATAGACCACCAAACGGACCCCTACACTTAAAACAACACCGCCAGTTGTATGACATCATGAGAATTAAACAAATGGGGATAAGAAGAATATTTTTAAAGGAATTTTTTTATTAAAGACAAACACAATATTTTTGGTAACCGGAAGTCAAATTGCCCACGGTAACTCTTTAGAAAAACTTGCAAAGGAGCGGAGGAGCGGGAAAGCGCGAAGCTATTAAAAACCTTATCCTTTCGGGTCGAAGTTCGTTGGATCAACCCTCCTTATACCTTTCTTATAGTTTGTAATCCTAAAGGTGAGCCGATTATAACAAATAACAACTCGATTTCTTTTGTTGTTTTTTCATTTTTTTGGATTTTTGATTACTTTATAATATTTTTGTATTTTTTTAAAGAAAATATTCACAAAAACAAGAATCACTTCCGAGGAAGGATCTTTAAAAAACAATCTTCAAACGATAACTTAGAATTCGTAACACAGCCTCCCCGGCAACGGCGCCAAAAATTGATCGAGTCAATAGTATATATATAATATAGGCGAATCGGCAAATCACTTTTAACAAGCGATAAACCAGCTCACAAATAAAATATAATTCCGGAAGCATCGACTTCGAAAGTAACCCCTTCTAGTCGTTTCCCGGGTCGTTTTTGTTCCTGCGAGGCGTGAATTGAACTTCGAGTTGAAGTTTGTGATCGGGATTTTGAATAGTTCAAGATTTGATTTTGGATTCTATATCTATTAATGAAATCGCTAAAACTTATAAAATTAAGCAAATAACTAAAGCATTTAAAATTTAATCACGAAAAAACGTTAACGGGAATATAAAACGCGACTTAAAAACCTAAAACTATAAATTTTAACCCTAGAAATGCAAATTTATTTTTTAAAAGCCCTAAATGAGAAAAGAAAATTTTAGAAAAAAGAATTATATTTTTTTGACTTTTATTTTATTTATTATGAATTAAAAACGGTTTTAATTAAGAAAAATAATTAAAATTACTAAACTAATTTTTAAAATTCTGAAAAAATGCAGAAAATTACTTTAAGCTATAAATAATGCAAGAAAAATAATAAGTTTGAAAAACAGCTTATAAATAAGCTGTTAATAAACGGATAAGCTTATAAAGCTAACAAGACAAACTACCCTTAAATAATAAATGTTGCAAGGGATTTATGAAAAAGTCCCAAGGGCATGTGTGTAGTAGAGAGTGGTGTTAAGGACGTGTGTGTGCAAAGCTAAGGTCGCAGGTTCGAGTCCTAGACCTTGGTTTTTTTATTTATTTTTTTATTTTTCAAAACTTTTTACAAAAACTTAAAGAAAAAGGGAAAATAAGCAACTTTTAAAAGACCTTTTGTAGAAACCACAATTAAGCCAGAAATAAGCTTGAACAAGGATGACAGCTTGCAAAAACACTATTTAAGACTGTCAAGTCTTATGTTAAGACTGTTTGGCTTATTTTGACACAATAAGCAAAAAGACAAGCAAATAAGCTAAAAGCAAACCAAAAGCTCATCCTAATAAGCAACTAAGAACAAAAATAAGAAAACAAGATAAGCTGATAAACAGTTAAAAGCCATAAGAAAGCTGGCACAAAAAGACTTTTAAAGGACAAATACCACTATTTTTATTGGACTAATAAGCAAAAGTCAAGAGCTAAAGCTTAAAAGCAGATAAAGTTCAAGACTCAGATAACATAAATAAGCTTAATTAAGCTAACTAAGTTTAGAAAATGAGCTAGAAAATGCAGCTGAATATGACAGACTATACTACTTGCTTTTGGACTTTTGAGAATGAAATGACTTTTTTTGTACTAAATTATAAGACTCAAAAACTACTTGGGACAAACTAGAAACTGAAAACATATGGACTATAGACTACAATAAGCTAAAAATACTCAAAATATTTCAAAGTTAAGCTAGATTCTATTCCTAAATTTGATCTGAAATATGAGACTTTTAAGAGAATAAAGACTTGACTAATTTTTGCTAAAATAATAACTTCAAGGGCTTAAACCAAAATAGAAATTACTCATGACTGATTTTAAATGAGGCAGAATAACTAGCTTTGATCACACAAACCCACACCCTAAGAGGTCCTTTAAGAAAATTAGCAAATGATCTTTATGAAAAGGCTTAGGAACTAGCAGACTTGAGCTTTGATCAAACAAAGTAAAAACTTATCAAAACTACTTTTAGGATTTTAAAAACTTAAATCATTCTTTTAAAAAAAAAAAAAAAACAAAAAAAAAAAAAACTTAATAAAGCTAATTGAAAACCTGAAATAGAAAACTAGAAAAGATTATTGAAACCTCATATGACCCTTTTTAAATCTTAACCCAAAAACACCCCTTTAAAAAATTCTTTAAAACCAATTTACCATTACAGATCAAGATTTAGAGAACCTTTATAAGTAAACCAGGATTAAAGCATAAGGTCAAATAAGGATAATTGCATTAACAATTAAAAAAAAGCTCTGGAAATAAAAGCAATAGGCAATAAGCAGTTTAAGCACATTTAAGACCAGTTTATATGAACTACAGATCCAAAAAGCAATATATGCTATAACATTAACATGAAGGTATTTATAAAGCAAATAACTAGGATTAAGCAATCATAAGCAGAGAATAAGGAAACTCCAATAAGCTAACAGTTAATAAGCTAAAAACTGAAAAATGAAACTCGCTTTTGATTGAGTTGCTTGGAAAAGTAACAATGCGTGAGAAAGTAAAATTCAGTATTTAAAAAGACAAATAAGCTAAAAAATAAGCAAAACTAAAAAAACTCCTACTCTAGTTATCTCTTTCTCTGTGTGAATTCGTCCCTTTTTATAGGGAAGTTTTGCTTATTCTTGTGAGGAGGGTCTGCCAATCACCATCAAAACCTCCAATCATTCCATATTTACTTATGGAAAGCTCAAATTATTGCCAATCAACCTTTAAACCGTATCTTTGATTCTTTTGACTTTCCCATATTTATTGTCGCGTCCTTTCTGTCCAATAGGAAATTGCCATGTGGCTCTAGCGTGTGTCAGGTTAATGAGTTGGGGCTTGTGATCGTTTGAAGCAATGGAAGGGGTGGGTTTGCCCTGATTTGGTTCCTCCTGCCTTATACGGGATTATTTAATTGTATTTCAAAAGGGGTAACGGGCGTTAGTGTTTATAAGGTGTAGGGACTGCTGGTGTAAAAGGTTTAGGACTAACGGTGTAATTGATTAGGGACTAACTGTGTTAGTCCCTAAGGACTAACGGTGTAAGGGTGCAGGGACTGACAATGTTAGTCCCTAAGGACTAACGGTGTAAAGTTCAGGGACCTGTGGTGTAATAGTTTTAACAGGGTTATTGTTAAGGCTATTGGGCTCATTTGGTTTGGTCCGGGTTTATGGATTTGAGTTTGGACTTTTAATAAAAGGTTTAGGTTTATTATATGGGCTTTTGTTTTAACAAATAAGCTTAATGGGTCGACTCGGCCCATTAACTTGGGTACGGGTTTATGGATTTGGGTTTAGACTTTTAATAAAAGGTTTAGGTTTATTATATAGGCTTTTGTTTTAACAAATAAGCTTAATGGGTCGACTCGGCCCATTAACTTGGGTACGGGTTGGCTAAATAAGATGCATATTCCGTCGGCTTCGGTTTTCCACGCTCTTTCTAATCCCGTGCTCGGTTTTGTCCGGTTTTTGCCTTGTTTTTGTCTTTTTGTGAATATCCGTTACCTTCACAGTAAATACACAAAACAAGCATATATTTGGCATTTTAAGTTCGTTTTTGGTCATTTAAGCTCGTTTTATTTAGGAAAAGGTATGTGTATTTAAGCACATACCAGGGGCAAACACCTACAACGTGATCAACAACATCTATTGTAAGATTCACCATACTTTTCTCTTTTGATTTCATCCAATTTTGCTCTTAATCAAAATTAAGTATTTTTCAATTTTTTTGTCCTTTATATTCTTGTTATTAAGTCTAGGAAATCCATAACTATAATGATTCCCGTAGTAATAATAATTCAAAGACATCAATATGATTGAATCACTAAATTTTTGATTGCGTCGAAAATTTCATAAAAATATACATATATATTTTCGAAATTTTTTTAACTAGAAAATTTCCAAACAAGAACTTGTACATTGTTGATTCATGCCAAAAACATGCTAAAACAATCATGTATTGATTTTCAAAGCATACATGACTCAATGTATATTTTTCGAATCAATGAGTGAAATTTTATAAAAATAAAGGGGTGTTTGGTTCATATCCTTGAATTATAGTCTAGAGTTGAAATGACCTTCAGCACATTTTTGTCACGTGTATAGACACATAACTAACTTATATAATTCATCAAGATATATAATTCATATATATATTGATACATTTAATAAAAACTAAAGGGGCGTTTGGTTTAACGTTTTAGAACGTGGTCTTGAGTCAAAACAAACACCATTTCATTTTCGTCAAGTCATATGTCATGAACACACTTTAGTCGGCAAAATATACAACTTAATGTATATCTTTTGACATTCTTAGTCAAAGTGTATGTTAATAAAGGAGCGTTTGGATTATTTCCTAGAAATTTGATCTTATGTTGAAATAATATCTACTCTACTTATTTAGCATCAAAACACTTGACAAGATTACACTAGGCGTTGAAATATATAATAAATATATATTTTTTGATACTCTAGATTGAGTCAAATTAAATTAGGGAACGTGTTGATTACTTTTTAGGTTTTTATTTTTAGAGTCAAAGTAATCCTTGTTTCACATATGTTGTTTTCAAAACTTAATTTTTTTATATATATACTTGTAGTAATATTTTATTTTGTTGTTGTCTTGTTTAGGTGATAAATATGTCTCGAGCAATTATTGGTGGTACCACCCGCACTAAATCCTATATCCCTAAAGTGTCCGAAATACTCGGATTCTCTCCTGTTCTTGCTCAATTATATAAACCAATCGAAAACCGTTGCATTTACGCGGGTTGAGTCATGGATCAACTCTATTACAAATCCAATGGCATTGAGCGATTGTTCACCAACGTTAGCTTTAGTTGTCTTTTTGAGATCAACGAACCAATCGTTCCTCGATTCATTCTAGACTTTTATAGTCAAGTCAAAGTCCAAACGGATGAATACGGTTATCTTTTAATCTCATTCATGATCCAACATGAATTTATCACTCTCACTCTCGCACAATTCGGTTAAATTCTCAGAATTCCATATAATGGTCAAGCCTTCTTCACAAACGAATAGGACCTTGCATCTCTTGCATATTCCTAAGGGACTGGGGGACCATATCATACTGATCTTCATACTCCCGATGATATTCGTTGATTTCTTTAATTGGACCGTGTCGAGTTAAACCGCACCATCAAAAGCCAAAATTCCACTCTCAATCCTAATCAAATTCTTACCAAAGAATTAAGACAAGACATGAAGCGTTGGGAAGAACTCATTCGTGAGAATATGTTCGGACTAGGAGGCTACCGGGACCACCTTTCGGCTAGTCTTGCTCACATGTTGTATTGTATTGTTTCCGAAAAACAATATATTCTT
>BQNB010045121.1:0-44477 GCA_026074375.1 Tanacetum coccineum
TGAAAACCTTAGTGAACAAAAAGATAGATGAACCAAAATTGAGTGATATTTCTGTCGTACGAGATTTATTGATGTGTTTCCGAAAGATTTGTCGATGACCACCACGACGACAAGTTGAATTCCGCATAGATTTGGTTCATGGAGCGACGCCAGTTGCAAAGTCTCCATATCGTCTAGAACCCTTGGAAATTCAAGAATTGTCTGAACAACTTCAAGAGTTGCAAGACAAAGGTTTCATACGACCTAGTCATTTTCCGTGGGGATGCACCAGTGTCGTTTGTTAAGAAGAGAAGCATGTAGTTCATTTGAAGTTAGTGTTGGAATTACTGAGGAAGGAGAAGTTGTATGCTAAGTTTTCTAAGTGTGATTTTTGGTTGGAAGAAGTGCATTTTCTTGGTCACGTGGTCAACCATAACGTAATCACGTGGACCCGAGTAAGAGTGAGACAGTGAGGAATTGGATGATTATTCTTAGGATTGGCTGGTTACTACCGACGTTCATCGCGAATTTTTTTTAGATTGTTAAACCCCTTACTTCCCTAACTAAGAGGAATCAGAAGTATGAGTGGAGCATAGAACAAGAAGAGGCTTTTCAGACTTTAAAGAATGATTTGTGTGATACCCTAATAAAGCGAATGTAGTGGGTGATGCATTGAGTAAAAAGGAGAGAGTGAAATCAAGACGAGTAAGAGGAGTGATACTGGCAGCCCAAAGTAAGGGGTTCAAGCAAGAGAACGTACTCGTAGAAAGGCTACATGGTTTAGAGCAACAGATGGAAAGAAAAGGAGATGAGAGTTTGTACTTTATGGATCGAATTTGAGTTCTATTGGTAGGAAGTGTAATGGTTGAGGCCCATGCATCAATGTACTTGGTACATCCGAGAGCGGATAAGACGTACTATAACCTTAGAGACATGTATTGGTAGCCACGTGTAGAAAAGGATATTGCTACCTATGTTAGCAATTGTCGGATTTGTTTAAGGGGTGAAGGCTGCAATGCCAAAGACTTTTGGCTTGCTACAACAGCCTGAGATACTTGAGTGAAAATGAGATAGAATCACCATGGATTTTATTACTAAATTTCCAAGGTCAAAGTAGTGAGTATGATGTGATTTGGGTGATGGTCGATAGACTGACCAAGTTAGCTTATTTTCTAGCTATACACGAAAATTTCAAGAGGTGAAGTTGGCAAGGATTTATATGGATGAGATAATAGAAAGGAATGAAATTCTAGTGACGATTAACTCAAATTGAGATGGACGATTTACCCCGTGCTTTTGGCAAACGCTGCAAAAAGTGTTAGAGATGCGATTGGATTTGAGAACTGCTTAGCATCCTCAAGCGGATGGACAAAGTGAACGTATGATTCAGACTTTGGAAGATATAATGAGGGCATGTGTTATCGATTTTGGTGGTAGTTACCTTCGAGCATTCGGTGTGCTCCGTTTGAAGCTTTGTATGGAAGGAAATGTAGGTCGCCTGTTCTATGGGCAGAGATTAGAGAGAGTAGTTTGACTGGACTTGAGTTAGTACAAGAAACGACTGATAAGGTAGTGTTGGTAAAGGAAAAGCTCAAAGCGGCGAGAGATCGTCAAAAGAGCTATGCGGATAAGAGACGTAAACCGTTAGAGTTTGAGGTGGGTGATCGGGTATTATTAAGGGTGTCGCCTTGGAAGGGCGTAGTGCGTTTTGGAAAGAAGGGTAAGTTAGCACCGAGATATGTAGGACCGTTTGAGATCCTTGAAAGGATTGGCCTTGTAGCTTATAGGTTGAGGTTACCTGAGGAGTTGAATAGCGTGCATGACACCTTTCATGTGTCAAATCTGAAGAAGTGTCTGGCGGATGCTAATTTGCATGTGCCATTGGATGAGATCAAGGTCGACAAGACACTTTGTTTTGTCGAGGAACCTGTAGAGATTATGGATCGAGAAATTAAGAAGTTAAAACGTAGGAAAATAGCGCTTGTGAAAGTTAGATGGAATTCGAAACGTGGTCCTGAGTTTACTTGGGAACACGAAGACCAGATGAGGATTAAGTATCCATAGTTGTTTGTGGACCGAGTTGTTGAGCCTGCTAGTTAAATCTCAGGACGAGATTTCTTCAAGGAGGGGATACCATGACATCCATGATTTAATCAGGTTAGTGATACCTTTAGAAACAGCCAAGAGTTCATTTTGTGTGATTTCTTGTGTGTTATGTGTAATATATGTGTGCTAAGCGGTTTGAATAGGTTCATGATATCATTATGAGGTGTATGATCATCTCATTTTGAGTGCGTTTGTGTTTGGTGATGAGTATTCCATTTGTTCACGTGTAGTGATAATGGAAAGGAATGGCGTATTGCATGCAATGCTACGTCAATAGTTGGATGATTTTGTGTTAAGCGTTTATGGGAAATGTGTCATTTTGGAAATGAGTTAAGTGAGTGAAATATGGAAGTTTGTAGCAAACTTTCCAAAAATGGAAAGTGAAATGTGAAATGAAAAGTTATTTTTAGAAAGTTTAGTAAGTAGCGTTTATGTAAAAAGGTTTACCCAAATTAGCGTAGATTTTTGTAGAAATTTAGGGTAATGTAAATTATAATGTAAATAATAATTTAATAAAAAAATAAATAAATATATGTATGTATATATAAAATCGGCCCAAGAAAGGGAAAAAAGAAAAGAAAAAGGATTTTGGGCCTTATCTTGAGGAGTTTTAGTAGGATTAGGATGCTAGTTAATTAGATAGGTTATCCCTTAGCCAATATATAAAAAACCATGACTCATTCAGCCCTAAAACCCTAGGTGTCGACTTCTCCCTTCCTAAGAACAAGGAGCCAAGAATCTTGATCAAGAAGTAACCAAGAATCGGTGTTAGGATCAAGAAATCAAGAGGTAAGTATGCTTAACTTAGTTAGAATTATGCAATCATGTAACAATACTTATGATGGATCTAGTTTACATAAAAATACAGATTATATATGAACTTTAACGATGGTATGATGATTAGGGGTAGTTTAGGGTTATGATCATGCATGTTGCATGTTAGGGTTTGCGTTAGAACATGATTTAGAGTTGAGCAGAATTTAGGTTTGTGTTCAACTGATGATATCTAGATGTTAGAAACGTATTTTGACATGATTCAAGTGCCTAAATTGTAGTTCAAAGAGTCTATTTTTTAAAACGTCCGGTCTCGAATGATTTTGAGTTTTGGAAGTTGGTTAAATATTGGTTACAAGAAAAGTTGTCAAAACAGTAAATACGGGTCAGAATTAGGTCATGTTTAGGAGGGTAAAACCCTAACTTAAAAGTGGAATTAAGGTTAGTCAATCTACAGTGATTAGGTTCGACATGTATATAAAGAAACCCTAGAAGGATAGCTTCTGATTGTGTGTCTAGGTATGGTAATTAGGGCCATACATTTTAGTGTGCAATTAGATCCAAATTGGGATAGTTTTAAAGTTGGATTTTATTTTGGATAGTTGCACATGTAATGAGTAGTTGGAAATCATAAGGTAGTTAGTAAACTCATAAATAAACTTAGGTGATTTTTGGTATAATTTATGAAGATCAGCAAGTAAGGGTTTTAAGTTAGTAAAGATACATTAAAATTCTGCATTTTTGAATAAATTGTCGTTAACTAGTGTAATGTGTAAATGAGGTGGTTAAGGTTGGGCATGGTGTCGGGGTGACCCATGATGGTTAATCAAACCCTTAGACATCCATCATATGTATGTTACATGGACTAGAGCTTTTATCCTGGTCGCGGAATAACCGTGTTTATTTGTTTTTATAGTTGCGTGATAGGAATTGGAAGATGCGTTTTGAGCATTCAGGTGATTTACATAGTCCCACTTTTTATTGCGTTTTAAAATTTAGATGGAAATTATGCAAGTGTTGAAATGAGTTTTGAATTCCTGTGATTATGTGTTAGTGTAAATGCATGGGCTATTATATGACTAATATGCGTTATGTGCTACATGTTTTGTGATGTGATATCGATGTGTGAACTAAGTTAGGAGGGTTACTTGCAGGTATCCATGGCCTGTTTAGTGGAAGGTATTGTGGACTAGTCAGGAGGGTTACTTGCGGGTATCCATGGTTTGGGCTAGGAGGAAACCACATGGAGTTTGGTATGATCCGAGAGCGATTGAGGTCATCTGCTTGGGGTCTAAGTGATTGATTGGATTGAATTGCATGTTAGCTTGTATGTTAGTTAGCATAATTTCCATGAAAATGTATATTTTTTTTATAATCACAGTAATTCGATTAATGATTTTTGAAATGGATTTGGTTAATGAGTGTCTGAAAACCTATGTTTCTCACCAACCATTGTGTTGACGTATAAGCATCATTTTCAGGTAGTCAGCAGGATGAGGTTAAAGTTAGGAAAAGTGGCTAGATGGACCGTAGGCAGCTGGCGAAGTTTAGTTATCTAGATTTCATTTATTTGTTTTGATTTGGATGTTAAATGCTATTTGTCTTTGCGCGGTTAGAAAGTTTGGATGTTGCATGTAATAACATTGACGTGAATTCTGTCATTTCAATGTTAGACGCCAATGTGTTGTGATGATTCCCTCTCTCGTCGCGCCTCGCGTTTCCGCCTTGGCTGGGTGTAACATAAGGTATATTTCTTGTCTGCAATGTTCCATTACATGCAACCCTTTTGAGTGAGACTGACCATTCCCCAAGTAGCTAGCCCAGGCAATGAGCACATGTTACCGGATTAGAATTGAACCAAGACCTTTTAGTGATACTAGTTTCGATTCACCGGTTGTTTAGGTGTCCAAACACTCTTTTATGGTCAGCTACAACAACATTGATTCTGATTATTAGGTTATTATTTAAAAAAAATTTGTTGAAAACCAAGGTCAAACTAAGACTCGGGAAACGTCCTTATAGGCTCATAAAGTAGAGGGCTTTTAAGAAATATGTCAAACGTTCAATCCCAACTCCCTCGGTTCAAAGGAAAACAACTAAACGTTACTCGAGGTACTATCCAAGGTGAAGAGTCTCATCATGTCTTTGTTTGGCTTATTTGGTTTTGGGCTTCTGTTTCATACTAAGCTCACTTTTTGTGCCTTATATTTAAACTTTTCAGCTTAGATGAAGTTTATCATGTCGTTATAGACTTATACCAATAGACTTATAAGAGCCGAAAAGTTTTCAAATAAGCAACAAATAAGTTGGAGCCTTATTATGAAACATAAGCCCAAAAAAACAATTAAAGTCATAGCCGAAACAAACACCCCATAATTAGTTTGGCATTTAATAGAGGTTTATCATCAAAATTATCAATAACCTAATAAAATGAACTACATTACCGAACAAGGAGTAAAAGAGTCGTCATTAACTGCTTCAGTTTTAGTCTACGACCACGCATGTAAGGATCACATGACAGATAAAAGATCTTAACAAGTAGCATTAGACCTTCTGGAAGTTTAAGGGTTGTGGTTTCAGATTTTTAAGGATCATGTCGGATTCCTTAGGAAACCCTACAACGTAGTCTTTTAGTATTACTTGTTTGTTGTTGATCACTTTTTCCATGATGATCAAAATGTTGTTTAGGTTTGTGTTTTGTTTGAAGGTGAATTGAAGAGGTAACTGGAGTGGATTTAAAAGTGAGGCTCTGGAACAACCTAGGAGGAGAGGATGACCTTAAGGTTTAGGGTGATTTTAAAGTGGAGGAGGTGATGTATTTAGAGTATGAATAAACCCTTCATCGTATTTGACAATCCCCAATCCTATCTTCCTATAAAGGTGAGCTTGCATCATCCTAGTGAAGTCTTCTATCATCATGATTAAACTAAATCCATGCTATTAAACCACATAGATCCTATCTTCTCCTTGCTTATTCCTTGTATATTGACTCTAACGGATCCATGGATCAAATAAATTACCATCGATGCTTAAGAAGTTTGATGCAATTTAAAAGAGTAGAACGCTTGCAAGTGCTCCCCCTTGGTGTGTGCTCCCCCTTGATTGGGGCACCAAGAAATCAAGATATTATTGTGCTACAAAACAAAGTTAGTAGACAAGTGCACATATACATATAGCAAAACATTAGCGAGGAACTAGACATGCACTTCTAGGTTTTATTATTCTAGAGTATGACACTTTAAAAGAAAGTTAGAAGCTGGAAACATGTAAACATGTTTTTAAAAACAACAATCTAAATGATATAATTAAAAGACTCAAGACGTATGTTTACTAAGAAGATTAGACCGACTTTTAATAAATAAGAATGGGATTCGTTTATTGATTGACACAAAAATATTATGAGAATGACCTTTTAAAAGTAGACGAATGACACTTAATATCTTGGCAAAATATGTAAATATATATATATATATATATATATATATATATATACACTCGAAAGGAATAAAAAGAAAAATAAGACGAGGATGGAGACGATATGCTCTTGGATGTGAATGAAAATGATTCTATAGAGCCGAAAAGAGGGAAAGGATGAGCGATACTAAAGAAGAAACGTGTTGACAAGAGGTTGATAGAAAAGATTGATATACCATTTGCACTAACAATTGATGTGCATATGATCCTATCGAGAAAAGAATTGATGATTGGGAATTTAAAAGTTTGTTTGGTGTTTTGTTGGTTGACAATGTTGAGGAACAAAGATGGGATGTGAAATGAGGTAGTTCTTTCATGGTGGAAGAATAATGAGAGACTCAACAATGTGGTGACTCAATAACACTTGAGAATATCTTCTTTATGTTCTTCACTTTTTAGAAAATGGAAAGTTTAACGAAGGAGTGACATTTGCATTTAGCAAATTACTTAAATATTTCGGATGAAATAATTAAGTTAGGAGAGGTATAGGAGGAATTTTAATAGTAACAAGACTATTAAAAGAGAAGAAACGTTTAGACGTGAGAGGAAACATTAGAGAAGATAAGACTTATTAGAAGTGAAAAGGAACGTTTAGAAGTTAGAAGAAACGTCAGAATTAAAAAGACTATTAGAAGTGAGGCGACTATCAGAAGTGAGAAGACTATTTAGAAAGAGAAAAGAGGTTTACGAGAAGTGGGGACCAATTTTTGTATGTGATGGAATTTATTATGAAGTGATGGATTGCAAGTCTATGGATTGTAAGGAATGTGTTTGATAATGAGACGTATTTCATTATGAAAATTCACTTGACTCTTGAAAACATAAGCAACGATGCTTATGAGTGTTAAGATATGAGGGTGACCAGTTGATCTATAGAGAGACATTGGGTATAGGTTTGGGAGTGGAAAGACGTCAGCTCTTTGCAACAGAAAATGGAGAGGGTGAGTTCGTTTAATGATTTGAAAAGAAATGACAGATATCTCAAGCCTGCTGCCGGCGGTCCTAGATATATTTGAGGTCCGCCAAAATAGATCTAGGGGCCGCCGAACCACCAACAGGAGAGGAGTTTAGGGCTTGCTGAATTTTGTGAAAGGAGTGACATTTTAATTTGCATTTCGCTAATTAAAAATACTCAAAGTACTTCAGATGAAGTAGTTAAGTTGCCACGACGTATGGAATAGAGAATAGACTAGAATCGAGACTAGTAGAAAAGAAGAGAAAGATTTACGGAATGTGTTCCATCATTCCTAGACCTAGACAAAGACAATTTAACGATTCGCGGTTGAGGGGTAAAGAAAGAATGTCGACGATGTTATCTTCAGACGCAACCTATTCGAATGGAGATGTTTCCATTTGAACATTGTCCCGAAGGAAATGATGTATCTTTGGTGTGTTTCATACGCGAAAATAATAATAATAATAATAATAAAGAAGAAAACAAATGAAGATGAAGGCGACGAGCTTGACAATATCAAGACGGATGATGGTCTTTTCGAGTATTGTGAATGTTCATAAAACAATCTCATGACGAGGTATAAGGTTATCTTAAAGGTGATAGCGGAAATAGTAGAGGAAAGAGATTAGCCATCTATATGGTTGTAGAGGCGAGGTTGAGTGAGAAGGAAGAGGTGTGATCAAAAGATAAAGAGTCTTTTCGTCAAAGAGAAATAATGTTTTCTTCGAAGAGAAAGAATGTTTCGTCAGAGAGAGAGATGTTTTCGTCAAAGAGAAGAGGAGTTGTCGTCAAAAAGAAAAGGAGAGCGTTTTAACTAATGTTGTTAAAAGGCTTGAATAGGGATTTTCGGATATGACCTTTAACGTTTGCGATTGCAAGTTAAAGATACTTGAATATCTCGGATGAAATATTTAAGTTGTCAAACCTACTTGTAAGGGCATTAGATTTGCATCTAACTTTTCTGTGATAAAGAGTGGATTATTTGGAAGAAAGGGAGATGGTGATTAAAGAAATGTGTAAAGGAAGACTCAAGAAGATTTAAGACTATTTTATGACTCTTTTAAAAATTTAGATTAGTGACCCGGACGCGAAGAAAGATATTCTAGTGTGAGAAAATATATACATAGATATATAAGACATATATATATATAAGCATGCAAGTTTATCTAAGCATGCATCAACACAATAATCAACAAGTTTAATATGTAAGACTGTATGACATCTAAACCTTATTTATCATACATTAACCTAACATAGTGTAGGTGCACAATTAACATGTTAGTTATGTAAGATGACGCAAACAAAACATGATAATTTTAAATGTAATCATCATGTAAAACCTGTTAGTATTTAGTATTTAGGAGCATGTGTTATTTAGATAAACTAAGAGATATTTTATCTAAATTGCTAAAAAAAAGGCAAACGCTTTTACAACAAACATGCATTCAATAGCTAAGCAAATAAACATTGAGCATTAAGATAAACATGAAAGCATAGAATTGCATTATGTGGGAGCACATTATCATCTTAAAATTTCAAAGCACATATGTAAAATGCATGTAGTCTAGATTGACCAAGGGGAAACCTAATTTCTACCTGCTTAGTGTGCACTCCTAATGAAATACAAAGTCTATCGATGTAGACTATCATTAGGCATATTTAAGAAGAGCCATTTAATCAAATTGAAGAATGAATATGAGACTATCACTAGTGGTGCTCAATTCAGGCTAAACACAATCATTTTTACGGGTTATACCACGAACCCAACTTCACTCTTGGAAGCAATTCATCCGTTAGGTCAAATTGAATTTCTAGTGCAATAGATTCTCCAGTAGTCATTATCATGTTAGACAAAATAGAATTTCTATATTTGCCTAATGAAGTTCGTTAGCAAATATAAAGATTGTTTATTCATAAATGGCCTAACATGATCAACTTAACTGGACATTAATTCTGGTTCGCATAATCCTAATTAAAATGTATGGACTTCTAAGGTTAAATGATAAAGCAAACAAGTTGTTGTAGGTTTAAGAGAGAATGAGTCATCTAGAACATAGGAGTATGCTTAAGAGTGATAATGTGTAATGCTCTACAATGAGAGTGTTCAAAGAATATACCTTTGCATGTCTTTTATGAAAGAAATCCAATTAAGGTTATTTACCTCAATAGATCTTGTGAATGTTTCTTTGTATAATTATGATGATGATTTACTAAAGGTTAGTTACATGTATGTTGAACCTTTAAGCAAGAGGTTCATAAGAGGAAGATGTTTTAAAATCTAATGCAATAGGGCAGATTTACTTAAATCAAAGATGAATCTAAGACGAAGGATCCATCGATCCGTGGAGGTTCCAAATTTGGGTAAGGATCATTTTCCCACTATTTGAGAGATGGTGTTGAAATTAGGTTATTAGGATAAGCTTATATAAGTTATAAGGGTTCTTGGTTTGAGTTTTCAAAAATAACGTCCAAGACTTGCTTATCAAGTTTGAGTACTTATGAGTTTCCCGATGGAAATTCATAAGTCGTCAATCCAACTTAGAGTGTGTTAAGTTTAGCATGTATAATTTGACCATAACTAATAACACGACATTTGAACACTTTAGACTCAATGAAGCATCTTCATTGCAAGTGTGAATTGCAATTCGATGACTAATCTTGTTGTCTTGCAATCGACTTCGTGGTTTCATGTAATACCCGAGGATGGTTAAACATCTAGACACGGAAAGATATCTATGGTCATTGATTGATATATCCGTGACATAGATAAATCCTAGTCTCGATTTCATGTTCATATTTTTGTAATTAGATTGAATGATGGGATTGATTATCATTTGAATAATAATCGTCTTCATATTCAAAATCCTCTTACGATCATTTATTAAAAGAAAGCATGATAATGGTTTGTGGAATATGTCCAATTTTTCCTAATTCTAACCTTAGATGGTTAAAGGGTTCTCATTTGGTGAAAAAGAAATATTATGCTTATTTGGTAAAGTAAGATAGAGTTTTGATGAGAAGATAGTTTGAGTTTTGAGTTGTGCTTTTTAATTGTTTGAACAAAGTTACATATGTTCATTTGCTTATGTTTGGCTTTTCGAAAACAACGACTTTACCAATTGCATTGAAAGGTAAATTACTTGAGTATTTCGGATAAAACATTCAAGTCGTCAATCCTACTTTATTGTGTATTTTATGCATATATTTGCCAAATATTTGGAACATACATATTGGACAAGTAGACTCAATATGACATCATCTACATAAGTGTGAGTTATGATCCGATGCATATTCTTATCGTCTTGGAAAGGGATGTCGTTATTTTCATATCAATCGAGTGTGATTGAGTATGTATGTTTAAGATAATATCTCTTGTTATATTTTGATATAATCTTAAAGCTAGACAAATAAGAATACGATTTCTTGCTCATACTCAAAAACTTGTCAATTAGATTCGATAATAACATCAATCATAGTCTGAATAATAAGTTGATATATATTCAAAATCTTTCTTGACCCTCACGAACACTCTTTTAAAAGAAGACAAATAAAGATTTTCATAGTGTGTTCCACTAATCCTAAGACTAGTTGTAAGTGTAAGGTTGATGAATAATGACAAGTTAATTTCTTACTTCAAAATTGTCATATATTTTGCGTGTACGAAAAACTATTTGTTATTATGCATAGTATGCATAGTTTTTGATATTTTATTAGTATATGAATGATTTTTCTAACCATTTTAATACAACACACATCTTTTTGTAAAACACTATATATTTATAAAAAGAATATAGTTATGTGTACGTGTTAGAACAATGCAAGCACAAACAAAGTTTAAAAAATATATTTTCTTTTACTTAATTACCAATGTATTAATACAATCTTTTATTTTGTTTAACCAACCCGAGGTCAAACAACGCAAGATGATGAAAATATTTAGACATTTTTTTGGAAGAGAGATAATGTGTTGGAAATATTTTCATGATGGGTTTTAACATATGATCTTAGGACATTATTTTTCCACACACTTGACAAACTATTAAACTCTCATTCTTAAGTGGGTTACTACACTCAAAACGATCTACAAGATGTTTATATAACACTGGTAAATATAGTGATATATGCCTATATGCAATGAACAAACAATTTTGCAACTTAACGCAAGAAATCTAGCGTAATTCCTATTAGGCATAATCTGAAAACTAGTAACATACAAATAGCATACATGACACATGTGTTTAGATATATAATTAGCTCAATTACAAAAAGTAATGATTACTTATTAATATCTATTAACCAAGTTGAAACAAAAGTAAACACACATAATCATCTAGCATACACATAAGGATATTCGTCGTTGTTTTGTATATTAGATATAACGATGTATACTTAGCTTGATTTGATTTAAAAATAAAATAGTTCCTTCCTATTTCAAAAATTAATTAAGATCAATATTTTGAAAGGACAAATACACTATTTTTCAAAGATATATCAATCATAAATGCCCGACTCAAAGGAAAATGTAAAATACAAGTTTTACGTTAAAACGAAACTTAAAGTTTTGACCACTATATAGTATTTTTCATTTCTGACTTATTTAAGTTTAGAATGAAGACTTGGAAGTGTTTTTAAATGAAAGTAGACTCAACTATCTTCAAAATGGCCGGTGGCAAGACTTCTACAGACTTACGGTTAATTTTATATGATTTTCAAAGTTTGCCAAAATATACTGAAACAGACAGACGGCCCACATAAAGATGACGGCCCCCAGATATATTTAGGGGCCACCCTAGCATTTATGAGACCGCCACCAGAGACCCAAAAACACGTTTTCAGTATAAAATTATTTGGTGACTTAATTTAGGGATGTAGGACTTCAAAAAGTTGTTTCAACACATGAAATAAGTGTTTTAGACATTATTTCTACTCTTACGACTTAGACAAACATAAGTTAACACTTCCAAGTTCTTTTGAGAGAAAAAAATTCTTCAAGCTAGTATACGAAGTATATTTAATAAACAAAAACTAATCGAATCAAAACAACAAAGTATTTTTCATATTTAATACCCTTCATGGTAACATTTGATAACATGGTATTCGTTACTTATTTGAAAAACTATTTATTTTGAAAACTAGAGCAACCTAGCTCTGATACCAACTGTGGAAACCATAGAGGGGGGTGAATACGTTTCCTTTAAATGATTTAATATAAAAGATTATATCACTCTCTGTCGGCGGTCCCATAAATATATAGGGGCCGCCTAGTATATCAGGGGGCCACCCTATTTAAAGGGACCGCCTCCAAAAGAGGTTTTCGGACTAGATCATTTGTATCAAATCACCAATCAAGTTTGACGCAATATGAGAAGTGTCGATAATGGATTTACAATTACTAGCGCATATTCTACCAATATATCCACACTCACAATGTTTACTTCAAAGAGATACACAACCATGACTAACACAACATACACAACAATTCACACAATCATAAGCACAATGCAAGTGTAAAAGTAGAAAGGTAAAAGAAAATGCAAACCGACACGATGATTTATAGTGGTTCGGTCACGAAGCTCCTCTTCGCCCTACTCTACTCCTTGAGTATCCAACTCGAGAGTTACTTCACTAATCAACAAGCTCCCTTTCGGTGGAGAAAACCTTATACCAATGCTTACATTATTTTCCGACACTAAGCTAGATGTCGAGTCCTTCTTCGGGTACAACCAAACCCGTTATGTTTTATGGCCCAACAAAATAAACCTTTTGTTTTATGGCCTAAATACATAAACCGCGAAGATGAATCTGATCAAGACTGCTTTGAATTGCCAATATGGCATTCCTATTCTTCCACAAATACATCTGCTTCTAAATCAGATTATAAGAGAGGAGGTCAAAGAGAGGAAGAACAAGTCTTTCTGGATGATCTTGCAAGACTTCAAAGGCAAGAAAAGGAAGCTAAAGAGGAAGCTGAAGCTCTCAGAAAGAATCTTGAACAAGAAACTGAGAACTTGGTTACTCAGACAGGAGCCAAAGTTCTTCTCTTGCACTTGAGGAAAGGAGGAAAGGATAGAAGATTTGATCACATTTAAACAAGATTAACCAAGTTGAATGATCAAAGATTTAGAGAGATTTAGTGAGATCTAGAGAGAGAAAGAACTGAAAGAAAATCGTGCAAAAGGGTTATGAAAATAGTTGGAGGTGACCCACTATTTATAGGAGCTGAAAAACAGCCTGTCAGGAAACGGCGGTCCCAGATATATTAGGGGGCCGCCGGTATTTAAGGGGGCCGCCGGCCTATTTAAGGGACCGCCCCGACAGACGCTCCTGTTTTTGTCTTTTTGTGGTGACAAACTTGTCTGGTAAAAGTGTAACATGTTTTGGGGGGAAAAGAACCAGATTTTGAATTTTGAAATAATTACAACATAAAACATTTCTTTATAATTCAAAAATAATTTGTCTAATTAAGTTTTGAAAAAGTTATTTTGTTACATTTATAAAAATGTAAAGTTTAAGACAAAAACTTATTTCTTTGATCATCCTACAAGTTTAATGCTTGTTTGTACATACCTTATGTGATTTACGTCGGGTGTAAACCAATGTCCGTCTTGATGCATACTTGAGACGTCTAGAGATGTTGATGCATGTATGCATTGATGATTTGTGATTACGAGTAACTTGCGCACTTTACGTTACGTATTACAAGTCACATGTTTGTCATTACCAAAACATAAAGAGATCGTATAGATTAAATATCGTAATATTTGCACTAACAATCTCCCCCTTTTTGATGATGACAAACTATGTAAACTATAACACATAGTAAAGTTTAAAAGTTACTCGTTTACACTTCCTTCTCTCTCTTTTGTCGAAGCAAAAAGATATTATGTAGATAATGGTTGGAGCATATACATTGGAGGTTTGAGAAGAAGACATAATAAGAAGGTACGTGCTCTGAGAGAAATGAAAAGAAGGTAGGTGCTCCGAGTATATAGGTTTGAGGTATCAGGAGAAGATATGAGAAATAAAAGTAAAGGTGATTGTGTATTTCTTGGATAGTTTAGAAATGGTCATGAGAGATGAGAGGTAGGCAAGAGAAGAAGGTAGGTACTTTGAGTGTATAGGTTGAAAGAATAAGGAAAATGTAGGTGATCCAAGTATTTTGGTTGGAGGAATGAGAAGACAACATGAGAAATAGGGTTGAGGTGATTTTGTGTTTATTATTATGACGTTTGAAGGCTAATACCTTTGGGTATTAGCCATTATTATGAAGATCTGAATGTTTGGTATTCCTTTATCTCGATTTCTTGATTTATCGTTGTATGCTTATTTATGTTTATCAATTAATACTTGTTTACACGATTTTGTATGCGACCTATCATTCAACTGGATCTAGTGAAGCGGACCAAGTAGATCTAGAGTCTGGGATAGCTCTTCATGTAGTAATTTGTACATCTAGAATTATAGTTACACAAATATTGTCCTTCTAAGTCTGTGTCTAGGATACGCTTCGGGCTTAACTAGTTAATTGGATATTGACAATGGTGTATTGATCGTGTTGACTAGCAGGTGACCTAGATAATTCAACAAGTAACGTTTTGATTCCATTGAATAGTTAGATAAGTGGACTACTAGTGTATAAATTGCCATTAAGCGGTAAGTGGGTAAAGTCTCTATGAGCTAGGGTTTAACAAGATCACCATTGCTTTAATCCCTAAGATAGACTATAATCAGCAAATAAGGATGCTTTATGTAGATGCTTTAATTGTGATAGAACTAATGTGTCTAGATCTTAGGATGATGTAACGCCTAAGTCTTAAGAATGATATGCCACCTCGAGAGAAGAAACCATTGCACTTAATAAACAAACCAACTTTCTAATCGGATTGATAATGGTTAATACAGTTTTGTTATATGAGGTTCGACCGCTCTTTTATCTTTTGTTAATTAGCTTGCGTGGGTAAAAGTGCTTTGAATTGATTGTAGTCACCAACCAAACCGTGTCAGTCTCTCAGGCTGAAAACCTCCTTTTTCCCGTTAGAATTAGGATTTAGACTGATAGAGGTTTAACATAGGTTTAGAATAGAATAGAATTAACATAGATTAGATAGCCAAGATATTAATTAAATTGATAGATTTAACCCCGCTTCAAGTGTTTGACACCCTACTTACCACGAAACCTCATTTGACCGGGTACACTGCCCGTTAAAGTATTGTTTTTTGGTATAGTCGGCATAAAATAAATAGTAAAACTTGATACATAAATAACACCTACACAACGACACATCAAGTTTTTGGCGCCGTTGCCGGGGAGTGAAAATTAATCTTGATTTTTATTTGATATTTTGATTTTTAACATTAGATTAGATCTAACCCTTAGGATTAGTGTAATTTAGATTAGTGTATATTCTGTAATATTTGTATATTTGTCTTTAATTGTTAGCTTGAATATTTGTGTGTTTATTTGTTTGCGTATTTAATTATTCTTAAATACACTGTTCTGGTCGGCAGTTGAATACGGCGTATCCACTTCCATTGGATACGGCGTATCTAGCTTTCTGTCCAATACAACGTATTCATCCCAACAGATTAATACGACGTATCCACTTCTATTGGATACGGCGTATCGATCATCTGATAAAGTTCTTTTCTATTCTTGAACTTAAAGGCCAAATTTTTTATATATACCTTTCTCCGCTGGTTCTACTGATAATTTTCTAGATGTTTTCAGTAAGAATGTCAAAGGTTATCAAAGGAGAGTTTGAGAAAATTAAGGATGTTAAGGTCGAAGATGTTTCGCTCACTTGCGATACACCACTTGAAATTTTCAATATGGAAGTCAGTCGATTAAGCAGAATGGATAATGATTTATTCACATATGAAGTTGAAATTACTAACATCCCATGTAACTCAAAAATAGATGATGATTCGGAGCATGAAGCTGATGACGACATGAGGTATGATCCGTCTGATGTTGCATTTATTGAATGGTTGGCATCAAAAATTTTCAACTGCATGACAATGGATCATTATACTATGAATGCATTATGGATTTACTAGATCAGAGGAGATGATGAAGTAGAGCTCATTGACGAGGAATCTTCAGATGATGAAGATGAAATTGCTAAATTCTTTAGAATCAACACTAATATATTTAACTATGATACACCTCTCTGTTCAGCATTCAATGAATTTAATTACCTTCTCAAAGTAGATCTGGACTTACTTACGAAGGATATTATAGGGTTTAAGACCTATGTAGATTACAAAGACGACTGGATCTACGAATGGAATAAAGATGTACCATGGGTGTATGACAAGCCATGGCTTAATAATGGAATATGGAAAGAGCCAACACCAGTCAAACATACGTGCAAGCCTTTCAATTATAAGACTGGATATTCGGAATAGCCAACCTGTAGTTGGAGAGCTGATGGATACTATAATGGAGGAAACTTACCCGGAACTTACATTATTGGAAACCGACTCCATTATCAGGATTACGAATGATATGAACCTTTGGAAGATTGTGAATTAAAAAACAAGGCTTTAAGAAACAAAGCTATCATGCAAGGATTTATCAAGGATGATGATGATGAGTCGCGTTCTGAATAAATGAAACGATGGAACATATATGCAAACTATGATGATGCATATGAGATAAATCATGAGAGAGAAGAATTATGTGAAGTTTGTGAGTCGCCGGTATGCAATGTAATGAGATATATGATGATCAAATATTCGTTTAGTAATGATGATGAGTATGTTGCTATAAAAGAAGACGAATATGATGATCTTACTATCACAAGAAAAGAGGCATGCCTAGCTTACTAAGAAATCTTTCGGATAATGGACAAAGGATGGATGGTGACTAGAGCTGAGTAAAAGAGAAGCTGAAGAAAAGTATAACTTAAAGACTTCGCTGTAAACAAAAGTGCTTCCCGGGAGACAACCCAGATTGTTATTTAATTTTTTTATCGAGTCTGTCTTCCCAGACATCAATATGGCGTATCCACCCCATACCATATGGCATATTGAATGTCTAGACGTTATCAGTCTTTATTTTATTGCACTTTAAAAACATTATTATCAGTTTTGGCAATATGGCGCATTCACTAACCTGGTACGTCGTATTCACCAGACTGATCCGTAATTAGTTTGTTTATTAACCGTAGATACCAAGATAGGAATGCACCTGTTTTTCCTATATTTTTTACAAGACCTCGTGAAAGAAAAATTGACGAATGTTGGTAGAGAATCTACAAAATCTGGAGATACTGAAGTGTTGGAGTCTTGAAACCTTAAGACGGCTCTTTAATACAAATTCTTGCTCAATAAAGTTACATGGAGAATCACTACCGAGCAAATATCAGGGGAGTTTCTCATTCTAATTCTTTTTAAATTTCCGTATTTAATGTTTTATATATACAACGAGGACGTTGTATAATTCAAGTGGGGGGATGAAATTAGAATGTTTACTTGTCCTAATTTTCACATTAAAATGCTTAAATTATGCTCAAATTTAAAAAATTTCAAGCATACTTTTGTGAAATTACATGTTACATAACCCGCACACAATAACCCTTGTTAGATATTGTGAGGATTTAACCTTTCTGTTTTTAAATATTTACCTAAATTCTACAAAATATGAGTGTGCCGGTGATGTTATAGACTTTAGAACTTGGCTTGGTATATCACTCGAGACCTCAGTGATGAGTACTATGAATTTAGATGGAGTAACTTGTTTAAATTGGTAAATTTTAAGATTACACCCAAATCGCCTTTACATGTTGCTTATTAACTAACTACACCGGTTAGTTAACCTCCCTGTTTAAACCTTTTTCCACTCTCATCTTTAGAGTGATGATCCATTAGAACAACCCGTAGAGCCAATCCTTTAGGAATTACACCAACTATTTGTTTTGTTACACCCTTACACCTTAACCCTGTTAGATTAAGTTTAATTTACAGTTGCTAGTTGCTTAAAGTGTAAAGTTTGTATTTCCCGAGTCTTGTGTCATTTTCTATCTTTGGTGCGGTTGGAAATTTGCACATTGCAAATGGGAATGTATATTAGTAGTCAAAACTCATGTGATTTTACTACCGTCAAAATTATTGGTGAATCTGAAGAACAAAGGAACTATCGATTAAATTATCCGGAATTATTATGATCATGAAAATGATAAAACTACATCGAGATTTGAAGAATAGTTAGCAAAAAAAAATTTTTCAAAAAAATGAGAAAAAAATACAAAAAGAGAGAGAAAGAAAGTTTAAAGATAATCGTTTCGCAAAGAGCATTACCGAAGGAATTACATGAAGGATCGATTATTCGTTGATACGTCTAAAAATCAACTATGTAGAGTATTGTACAAAGTGGTAGATATCGCCACTTCCTTGTAGAGGATGTAAAGTTTTGGGAACTGTATTAGGAAGGTGTCGTTCTGGGAACGCCAACTTGCTGGGTTGTGTTTTTATATCTTTATGATCAAGAATTGTAAATAGTTGTGTCTTATTCATGGTAACGTGGAAAAATTGACTAGCAACTTGTTATCTTAAGTCTTAACTCTATGCGTTTCTTGATTTTTATTTAACAATAATTTACTTCCTTCTCACATAATGATTAGCCGCTGGTTTTACGCAAATGAGGACTTGTTCGAGCGTGCATGTCTATTCCGTCGTTACGGCTATGTATGCATGTCTTAGCTGCCTCGTTGGTTTATGACTTTTGGTGAAAGTTAGAAGGTTCCGACCTTTGATCATTCTTCATCCTATACGTTGGTCTAATTCGAATGAGGATGTGATCGAACACACATGTCTATTCTGTCGTTACCGCCATGTATGTGTGCTTCAGCTGCCTTGTTGGAGTGGTACTTCTGGTGAAAGATTGTAGATTGATCAACCGTATGCCTTTCCATACAAAAAACCCATATTTACCTTTATAAACTTGTTACTCTTTGGCTTTAGTAGTGGAGATGTGCATGATAGAATACTCGTCATGACTGTGCAATTGAGCGAATTAGTTACATGTTGCCACATAGATTAATTGAGTGATTTGAGTATTTTCATCTTTCTATTTCGTGAGTGGTTGGTTGTTGTATTGTAATTAGAATCCAATAAGTGCTCTTTAACGGAAAATAATCCTTAGCGGATACATTTTTACAAACTTTTAAAGGTCTACTCGGGACAAGTAGATTATGTGGGTGATATTTATGGAATCAAATAACTGTGTGCTATTTATAGCATCATTTTTCCCATGTTATTAACCCATTTTGTATAGTTATTGCAAAGAATTGTTACTTAATCGTTTATATTTGAGAATTGCAGTAATTATGGAGTAATTGGCAAAACATAGCAAAAGGCACGCATTCTAGAGCTTAAATGAAGATATTTTGAAGATTACTATTTTGAAGACCAATACGCCGTATCCATCAAGGAAGATACGGCGTATCCGTGCCTGCATTCACCAAAGACCACAGAGGAATAAGCTCAATACGCCGTATCCAGAGAGACTCAATACGCCGTATTCAAAGTATGGAATCAATATAAAATTTTGGAAGATATCAAGCGTGGTTCCTACTCCAAAAAATCTCTAATACGCCATATCCAACACTTGGATATGCCGTATCAAACTAACTTCTAGACCTTATAAATAGAAAACTCAAAAATGAGTTTTAGGGTTGCTAAATCATATTCTCGATACCTAAACCATAAAAGTTAATTTTCAGAGGAGAAAAAGAGTAGAAAAGGTAGAGCAACGTTATCAATTCAATAGAAGACAACGTGTAATTCCATATACTTTAGTAATCGTTTAGTTTTTGGTATTATTCGTTAACTCGGTTAGTTTACCTTGGCTAAATAATTGCTCTTGTATTTATTATGACGTTTGAAGGCTAATACCTTCGGGTATTAGCCATTATTATGAAGATCTGAATGTTTGGTATTCGTTTATCTTGATTTCTTGAATTTATGTTGTATGCTGTTTATGTTTTATCAATTAATATTTGTTTACGACGCTTTTGTATGGCGACCTATCATTCAACTAGATCTAGTGACGCAGACCAAGTAGATCTAGAGTCCGAGATAGCTCTCCATATAGTAATTTATACATCTAGAATTATAGTTACACAAATATTGTCCTTCTAAGTCTAGGATACGCTTCAGGCTTAACTAGTTAATTGGATATTGCCAATGGTTTATTGATCGTGCCTGTTGATAGCAGGTGACTAGATTATTTCAACAAGTAATATTTTGATTCCATTGGATAGTTGGACAAGTGGACTACTAGTGTATAAATTGCCATTAAGCGGTAAGTAGGTAAAGTCTCTATGAGCTAGGGTTTAACAAGATCACCATTGCTTTAAATCTTAATTAGATTAATTAATTAGCAAATTAGGATCTTTATGCCGGATGCTTTAATTATTGTACAGGAAATTAATGTGTCTAGGTCTTAGGATGTTCGTAACGCTAAGGTCTTAAGAATGATATGCCACCTTCGAGAGAAATACTCATTGCACTTAATAAACAAACCAACTTTCTAATCGGATTGATAATGGTTAATATAGTTTTCTTATAGAAGGTTCGACCACTCTTTTATCTTTTGTTAATTAGCTTGCGTGGGTAAAAGTGCCTTGAATTGATTGTAGGCACCAACCAAACCATGCCAATCTCTCAGGCTGAAAACCCTTTTTTCCCGTTAGAATTAGGATTTAAACTGACATAGGTTTAACATAGGTTTAGAATAGAATTAACATAGATTAGATAGCCAATATATTAATTAAATTGATAGATTTAACCTTGCTTCAAGTGTTTGACACCCTACTTATCACGAAACTACTACCGATTGGGTACACTACCCGTTAAAGTGTTGTTTTTGGTTTAGTCGGCAAAATATAAATTTAAAACTTGAATCAATAAAATATACACCACACAACGACACATCAGACTCACGCAATCATACTATATGATGGATGTGGCGATCTAGGTACTGAGCTGAAAACCTAGTGAGAGTCTTTTGGTTTTCCGTTTGGGGAAGACTCTTATAAGAACTCGAGGCATTATGTGATTTACTGCTTTCTATATAGAGTTTGTCTTCACCTCATCCCCTCTTTCTTTCTATTTATTTGCTTATATGTGATATTCTATGAGACTATGTAATATATGCAAAAGACTTTTTAAAACTCTAAACGGACTAATAGTTAAAGTGAAACTTGTTTTATTTAAACTAATAGATTCTTGCGAGTTTATGTGTCATACGGGTGTGGTTATCTATAATGTTGCACTTAGAAACGTAACTTCCCACGACGAACTTACTCAAATCTTGGTTTAAATTTGTCTTTTAAATTACACACATAATTATTAACTCCTAGTGACCTGCTATGTATTATTTGTAAAACTTGTGTTTGGACAAATAAATACGGACATTAAATCTATAAAACTTGTTTTATTATAACTTGATTAGATTTTTGAAGTCTTATGTGTCAACTTGGGTTCGGCTTACATTCGATAATCATGACCTATAAGGTTTCCCACGACGAGACTTGAAAATATAAATCAATTTATAATCCGATTAAACTATAAAGTTTTATGCTTTTATCATATGATGAATCGCTACTGTACCATGGTTTGATCATGGCTTTAGTGGACTTCTAGGGTTTAACTGACCTTTAATCTTTTCCTGCGCCACTACATGCTTCTGCATATGAGGCAATTATTGGAAGAACTTGTGTCTTCGGACACATGAAAGAGTACAATATTTGGTTTGGTCAAATTTTAATGTTTTCTTGCGATATTAGCACATCTAAAAACTAAGTTAACAGAATATTTTTATTAAATTGTGCTACAAAGATGTTTTGCATGCTTCTTTGTACACATTTTGACACATGTTTTATAAACTTATGTCTAAACCCCTATGTGAAATTTTAAGTCTATGCCAGCCAAACTAAGAACACGTGCATTTGGTTTGACCTCTTTGGTCAGACCTTAGGGCCTTTCCAACCCATGACAATTTTTTTCTATAGGTCAGATCTATGTTAATTTTTGCAAGTTCTTTTTTGGTGGACATAAATCGAGTTACTTGGTCAGACCTTGGACCCGAGGCACAAGATGAGACAAAACATGTACATGACATTACTATATGAGTTACTAAAGTCATGTGTCTCATAAATCTAAGAGTTGCATTTCAATGCAACTAACGGACGCTGCTTACCTCTTGCCCAACTTGTTTACACGCTGGTCAGACGTCCGATAATAAGTAGGAGGTCAAGTTGGATCTTAGTCTTATTAGTAATTAATTGGGTAGTTAATTCTTTTAAGAATTTAATTATCAAAAATACTAAAATTAAACTTTCTATGTTCTGATTAATTCTGTCATTGCAACATAATTCGTAAACAAAAGTTTGTTTTCTTAAGAAGACAAACATAGTTTCTTTTCTTGGTAAGAAGAGTGTGACTTACTCCTATCTCTTCTCCTTGCTTGACAAAACTAAGATAGGATTACAATTGAATTTTTCTCATTATATTTAAACTCACTTACAATCTTTCATTGCCCTTTTTCAGTTATGAAATCATTGAAAGATAAAATATTTTGTGTAACTAGAGAACATTTTATCTATAGCTACCAAAATAATAACATCTTACACTTGTCAAGACGATGTATGAGTTTTAAATGTTAATAAGAGGAATTCTTAATAAACCGCAATGAGTAAAGAAAATTACTAGCAGGTCTTCTAGATATTTTTTTTTGGCCTCATTTCATTCCTTATGGTGCTAAACACCCTTGTGGCTAGGCAGACCGATTAAGGAGGAATTGCATGCTAAAATGTTCAAGTTAATGAAAGCATGAATGGCTAGTCCCTCATCTACATAAGTAGAACTTCATATACTCTGTTCAATACCTAAGTACATTGCTACTTGTAGGCATTTTAAGAGAGTAGGAAAGTAAATAAATCGCTATTTGCTTTATACTGGTGATGTAACACTTACAATGTTGACAAATTCAGTGGAAGGTGTGCGTTTTATTACTGAAAAGACATTCAAGTAGTGTTGTCAAATTCAGTGGGAGCTACAAGATTTATTCCTTGTTAGTTTCCCATTTATTTCTAGCTTGCTTTAAAATAATTCATTACTTTTCGAATATGAACTACCATAGTTTTAAGGAAAATTGTATTTTATTTTATAGATAACACGTTGCCTTTCTGATGTTGCTTTCCGAAACGTTATCTATAGAATAATAATCCAAAATTCCTTATTAAACGTTGTGGTTCGATATCTACTTGTAATATCTATGACACTATCATATTGTTTATACAAGCGAGCACTTGTCGTATTGTTTGTCTACATTAAATAATGTTGTACCGTACATAAGTGGGAGGAATCTTAAGTATGTGTAATGAACAACATATAACAATATGATTATTGGTTTCTCTTAACCGTAAGGTAAGAAATCTAAAATTCTAAGACATAACAAAAACAAAAAGCCCAACTCTCATCACTCCCCAACACATAGCCTACTAGAAAACCAAAACCCGCTTCATTCCTCTGCAAAACAGGGCACCTCCAAAAAGAACAATAAAATTGTGTCGCTTAAACTCATTCATCCTTTTATAAGCATAAACATTCGAAGTGGCAAGAAAAAAACAACACCAATGATGCAGTCACCAAACCCACATCCTCACTTGACACGTCGATCTCTGACGATGAATCAAACATCCAACGTTGTAACAATAGGCTTTTGAACTCCATATCTAAAAGTACTACCAATAAAGATATTGATGATGAAGTGTTAAAAACTATTGAAGTCGGCTCTCTCCTTGGATTCAATATGGTTGGGAAAGAAGATATGGTTAGACAAACCATTGGTGATAAGATTGTGCAATCATGAATTTTACTCCATAAATGTTGATGGTGCAAGTTCTTCGCAGATATATGAAAATGGTCGGGTACAAATCTCATGTGGTTCTTGTTTCATAAATGGTGGAGGCTAGTTATCTATCTATAATCCCTAATCTGCTTTATGGAGTTTCTCGGTTTTATTCTCCATCTATGGCTTTAGGCTTAAAGTTGTGTCTCTTGATGCTTCTTGATTTTGTGGGTATGAATTGTGTTTCAAGTCCGTTGTGTAATTCACACTTAGATTTGTCTTAGTTTTCTTATGTCTCTCTTGGATGGTTATAGGTATATGCTTTTAATTTGGTTTTGGTTTAGATAGCTTGTTACAGGGTATGGGATGTTGCTTTGTATTCACTCTAGCTCCTTGCTAGTTAGTCTTTTCTAATGAAAATGCCGTTTAAAAAAAATTCTACCAGGACTTAAACGCACAAGATGTTTGTTGCCCTATTACATTTAAATGTCAAGATATAATGTAAAGCTACTACAACATTTTGACTACATGCTTTAGTCAATATAATTATGGTTAATTATATAATCATAATTATGAGGTATGAAATTAACTTGAAATTACTATTGAATTCAAGAGTTTACGTTCATAGCTACAAAGACATGTTTGTAAACTCAAAGAAATGTAAGAAGACGATAATCATAAAATCCTTTAATTAAATGTTTGATTCTTTATCGAGACCATGCCACACAATCATAAATATATTAGATGTTTTACTCTAATTAAATACATCCACATGTACTTTCAAAATGTGATGACCTATACTAGGTTTACCAAGCCCCTGGGCTTGGGCCACACTATTACTCGGGCTTTTAGGCCCAACCTGTTAATAATGGGCCGTAGTAAAACCCAATCTCGCATGGGCCACGGCCCGAACCCAGCGATCCGTTCGCAGAACCAGTTATAAATGAACCGTCCACGGATCCACCTATAGGATGATCCGTCCGCAGAAACCATCCGCATCCGTTCACACGATTATTGCGGAACCTTGCCCGACAAGGGACTCACCCCGACCACTACTAAAGTAACCGAAATACTAGGAAACCCTAGTACTAGACACCTATAAATAGGGATCACAACACATCCCAAAAGGTACACACTTATTCTTATTCTCTCTGACATATACTCTGACAACATGAATACTTACTCTCACGCCGGAGTCTAATCGTGGGATCCGTCCCCACGGTAAGGCTAACGGTTTACTTTTAATTGTGCAGAAAATCATCACTTCTCTTGCTCTAGTATAAGACCAAGCATTCAAGTCACTTGGAGGCCCGGACCGACAAAGGACTTTAACACCTTGCTAAACCCGACACGAATTTTATACTAACAAGTGGCGCCATCCGTGGGACCCTTACGCAACCACGATTCTCTAAAAACTCACCATGAGCACTCATGAATAAATCACAAACAATCCCACGTCCGCCGTGAGGAACACATAAGGAAGGAATGGTCCACAGGGTCTTGAGGAACCTATGTCTGACGAGGTTCTCAGGGAAATGTGCGATAAAAATTATCACCAACTCTTGCCGCTCATCGCCGAAAAGATGCAAAAAGAAAAAGAGCAGAAAGACAAACTCAACGTGGTGAAAGCACGATTGATCTATGGCAAAGAGTCCAGAATTAAGGTAAGAAGCCGTGAAGAATCGCACTACTCTGAATCCAAGACACCAATCGCCCGAACAGAACCCAAAAGAAGGCACGGAGACAGGTATTCCCGAAGCCCATCACCACACGCTAGTGTTTTCAAAAGGCTTAAGAAGTACAGATCCCCTTCACCATGGCCCCGGCCACGGAAAGAAGGAGGCGTGTTTGATAGGTTGGGAAGAAAGGAGCCAGCTACATCCGCACGTTCTGATAGTCGTCAACGGAGTCCCCAAGCAAAAAAAACTAAAGTAGAAGCAAGAAGGCGTCAAAAAAAGGGAACACCATCTCGTACGACTAGCCAATATTCAGAAAGCGAAGATAGTGAAGGGGGTCACTGGAAATCTAAATCAAGAAGATAGAGATCGAACACCTATAAAGACGATCTCTCCCAGCCTTAGACATGTGAGGAAAGAAACCCTTTCACACCTCGGATCTGGCATTTTAGTCTCCCGAGGACTAGGATGCCCAGCCATGTCAAAACATACGATGGAAGTGGAGATCCGGAGGATCACTTAAAGCTATTTCAATCGGCTGCAAAAACAGAAGGTTGGGCAATGCCGACATGGTGTCACATGTTCAACTCAACCCTCACCGAGAATGCCATAGTTTGGTTTGACAAACTACCAAAAGAGTCGATCGATAGCTATAAAGATCTAAGAACAGCGTTTAGGGAAAACTATCTTCAGCAAACAAAGCACATCAAGGATCCGGTGGAGATACATCACATCAAGCAAAGAGACAGAGAATCTACAGAAGACTTCATGGAAAGATATAAGGCAGAAGTCCTGGACGTAGAAGGAGCTCCGGAATGTATGAGAATCTCCGAGTTTATGCACGGAATAACCCACCCTGGGTTAATCAAGCGTTTATATGAAAGAATTCCGAGATCTATAGACGAAATGTATAGAATGACTACGTCTTTCCTACAAGGGGAAGTTGCTGCACTCAGTCACGGCCAGAGAAAAGCATCTTCATCATAGAAACCGTCAGGGGGGGGAACAAACCGAATTTCAAGAAAGGCTTCAAAAACAAACAAAAACCGGACCGTAAGCCAGATAGATTCGCACTCCTCACCAAAACGCCAAAAGAAATTTTCGCTCTGGAAAAAGGAAAATTCAAAGCCCCACCCCCAATGGTAACTCCGGTGGAAAAAAGAGATCCGAACAAATACTGCGAATTTCATTCAGATACGGGACATAGCACGGACGAATGCAAGCAGCTGAGAAAGCAAATAGATGAAATGATCAAGGCCGGAAAATTGTCGCAATTCATTAAGGAATTAAAACAGAACGACAAGCCAAAGGCACCAAAAAAAGGGGAAGCGTCCAGAAAAGATAAACCTCTGACTATACTGATGATCCAACCATGGGAAAGAATGGCCAAGCCCAAGATTACCCAGAGCTTCTCTCCGGAGACGGCAATGTCCTTTCCACCTCTGAGGGAAGAAGACATGACGGAGGGCCCAATGATCATCGAAGTCGAAATGGGTGGACATTTTGTGCATAGGGTATATATTAACGGCGGAGCATCCTCAGAAGTCTTGTATGAACATTGCTTCATAAAACTCTGCAAAGAGATAAGGGATCAAATGGTTCCGGCCACCACTCACCTTATCGAATTTAGCGGAGAGACCATTTGGCCACTGGGCCAGATAGCCTTACCAGTAAAAATAGGTGATGAAGTACACTCCACCTCCGCATGGATAAACTTCATGGTTGTCAGGTCACCATCCCAACACAATGCAATTATAGGCAGGCCGGGCATAAAGAAAATACGCGTCGTGCCATCAACAGCACACGAAATGTTAAAATTTCCTGTTGAAGGCGGCACAGTAACGCTACAGAGCAGTAGAGTCATTCCTATGGAATGTGCTATGGTCTCCGAACCTAGCATCTAGGCTCCCACAGTAGACCAAGTACTGGAAGAGAAAATAAATATAGCAATCCACCCGGAATACCCTGAACAGACAATTGCCATAGGATCAACATTAACAGGAAGGGGACGCAAAGAACTATGTTCCTTGCTCAAACAAAACTTGGATATTTTCGCCTGGAAGCCAGCGGACATGACGGGCGTCCCACGAAACATCGCGGAACACCGCTTGAACATCCGGAAGGGATATTTACCAGTCAGCCAGAAGAAAAGAGGGCAGGCACCAAAAAGAAATAAGATAATCCAAGAAGAGGTGGAAAAGTTAGTGGACGCCGGAATAATGAAAGAGGTCCATTATCACAGTTGGCTCTCCAATCCGGTAATGGTCAAAAAGCATGACGGAACCTGGCGAATGTGTGTAGACTTTAAAGATCTAAACAACGCGTGCCCTAAGGATTGTTATCCATTATCGGAAATAGACTGGAAAGTGGAGTCCCTCTGTAAGTATCCTTTCAAATGCTTCTTGGATGCATACAAGGGGTATCACCAAATTAAGATGGCAAAAGAGGATGAAGAAAAAACAACGTTCATAACAAGCCAAGGGATATTCTGCTATTCTAAGATGTCGTTCGGTTTAAAGAATGCCGGGTCAACATATCAACGCTTAGTGGATAAGGCATTCCAAAGGTAAATTGGACGTAACCTAGAGGTATATGTCGATGACCTGGTTATAAAGAGCCACACGGAAGAAGAAATCATTCGAGACATAACATAAACATTCAAAACCCTTCGACAGATAAACATGAAATTAAACCCAAAGAAATGCACCTTCGGAATGCAGGAATGAATGTTCTTAGGTTACAAAGTAAGCACCGACGGGCTGAGAGCATGTCCGAACAAAGCAGACACAGTCCTTAGCTTGCCATCTTCGAGATGCATCAAGGACGTACAGAAGCTAAATGGAAAATTAGCAAGCTTAAACAGATTCTTATAAAAAATCAGCAGAAAAATCGTTACCTTTCTTCAAAACCTTGAAAAAATGCACAAAAAGAGCATTTTCAATGGACATCGGAAGCCGAAGAGGCCTTCAAGCAGATGAAGAAACTTATTGCAGAGCTCCCAACGCTGATCGCACCAAGGGAACATGAGGAATTAATCATATACTTGGCTGCAACAAAAGAAGCTATCAGCGCGGTCTTGATGACGGACAGAGAAGGCAGGAAAATACCAGTATATTTTGTAAGCCGCACCTTATGAGGCCTGGAAGTCAACTATACTCCTATGGAAAAATTGGTGTTAGCCTTGCTCAGTGCAAGCAAACGGTTGAAAAGATACTTCCAAACACACACGGTCGTCATAATAACAAATCAACCAATAAAGCAACTGTTATCAAGTTCATAAATATCCAGAAGAATGCTGAAATGGAAGTTTGAGTTAGAAGGATATGACATCCAATATAGACCAAGAACCGCAATCGAAGGACAAATATTGGCAGATTTTATTGTGGAGCGACCGGAAGAAGAGTCTCCGGACGAACTCATGGCAGAACCGAAAGTACTACCGAAGCCGTGGACGTTGTTCACGGACGGCTCGTCCTGCATAGACGGCTCCGGAGCAAGACTAATACTAACAAATCTGGAAGGGGCAGAATTCACGTATGCCATGAGATTTAGATTCGAGGCTACTAACAATGAAGCCGAATATGAAGCATTAATAGCCGGTCTCCGGATCGCAGAACAGATGGGTGTAAAGAACTTGCAAGCACATGTTGACTCAAGACTTGTGGCCAATCAAGTTAACGGCTCTTACATCACCAAAGAGTCAGGCATGGTTCAGTACTTAAACAAGGTAAAAACACTCGCAAAAAGCTTCAAGGAATTTTCCATCAAACAAATACCGCGAAGTGAAAACAAGAAAGCAGACGCCCTAAGCAAGATTGCATCCACAAGCTTCGCGCATCTCAACAAACAGGTGCTCGTGGAAGAATTAAAGGAAAAATCCATAAATGAAAAGGAAATTCTCGACATAGTAGAAGAAGAAGGCAGCACATGGATGACGCCCATATGCGAGTACCTGGCAAAAGAAATCCTCCCGGAGGATAAAAAGAAAGCCAAAGCGGTACGTCGAAAAGCGGCCAGGTATGCCATGATCAATGAAACCTTATACAAGAAGTCCTTTTTAGGACCATGGCTCTGATGCGTCGGACCACTCCAAGCAAACTACGTCCTAAGAGAAATACACGAGGGGTCATGCAACATGCATTTCGGCCCTAGATCTGTTGTCGCCAAAGTAATTCGAACAGGATATTATTGGCCAACAATGCACATGGATGCACGGAAATTGATAAAGGAATGCAATGACTGTCAAATACACCATCCCATCCCAAGGAATCCGCAGCAGAACTTGACCCCCATCACGTCCCCATGGCCATTTTACAAGTGGGGGATAGACATAGTCGGACCTTTCCCGAAAGGTCCAGGTAAAGTCAAATTCTTAATTGTCACTATCGACTATTTCACTAAATGGATCGAGGCAAAGGCCGTCACAACCATCATCGGCAATCAGGTAAAGAAGTTCGTGTGGGAAAACATTGTTTGCAGATTTGGCCTACCATGGGAAATCATATCAAACAATGGAAAACAGTTTTGTGATAATCCATTCAAAGACTGGTGTGACAAACTGTGCATCCACCAATGCTTTGCTTCCGTGAAGCATCCACAAGCAAATGGTCTGGTTGAAAGAGCAAATAGAAGTTTAGGAGAAGGAATAAAGGCAAGGCTTAATGAAAGAAGCAAAGATTGTATAGAAGAACTTCCGCACGTTCTATGGTCCCACCGTACAACGATCAAATCAAATAACAGGGAAACACCATTCTCACTGACTTATGGCACAGAAGCGGTCATCCCGGCGGAGGTAGGCATGCCAACACTCCAGACCGCGGAGATGGATCCGACAAAAAACAACGAACCTTTGGGAATCAACTTGGACCTCATAGAATCAAGAAGGGGGATGACAGTATCCTTCTGTGAAACAACACTCTTAAGAGCTGACACCTCTTTGCTCAAAAGAGATTTATCCGCAGACAAAACAGAAACCTGATCACTGAGACGAAGAACCTTCGCGGACTCCGTCTCCTTCTCTTTTACCAAAGACTTCAACCTAGCAATCTCAGCATCCTTGTCCCTAAGAAGCACACCCTGAGCATTATACTTAGCCCGAAGCTTCTCTTTGAGTTCTAGCTCATGTTCAGTACGGGATCTCACCTCCGACCCAAGACAAATCTGTCGCGCTGCCCCCACATTGAACTCCTCGAACAATTAATCATAATCCATATTTCGGAGTGCAGAGAAGAAGCCGGGGGAGGGGGAGGGGGCGACACGATCCACCAATGTGCGACAAGAAAAGTCGTCATCCAGCAGTGAATCATTGGTAATATTCCAACGAGGAATATACCAATGCTTGGCATCTTCAGAATTCAGAGCGGCCGTTTCGTAGAATGAGTCAGCCGACTCCTCTGACGTCTCTGGCTAGGAAGACCCGCCCATGTCCGACGTGGGTACAACAAGCGTCTTGCCCCTGCTGGAAGTAACAGTGTCAGCAGTAGTATACACAGGGGCATCCGCAACGCGAAACTGGTAAAAAGGAATAATGTTAAGGAAAGCACAATTACAGACAAAATCAAAGGATAAGCACGCACGTACCTCTGCACGGTAACCTGAGTATGGACGTCTACCGGAGAGGAAGGCCCCAATAAAAGGGAACCTTCCGGGATGGTCCGTCTCAGACTAGCAAGTGTCTTCCCACCTGTCCCGGAAGCAAGGCTAGGATGATCTACCCTCAATATTTTAGCAGGAAGAGGGTCACTCTGCTTTAACAACTTTTTCCTCTTGGCCTTCTTCGGCTGCTTCTGAGCAACATCTTTCTCAACCACAGTCACATCACCTTTCGGGTCTGTTAAATCTAAGAAAGTACCCTCCGGAAGGACATTCTCTTCCATAACAACATTTTCTTCCGCAGACGGAGCAGAAACCTCAAGACCAGCGCCAGAGCCACTACCGCTTGCTTGTTGTACCGCAGCAGGAGCATCCAGGGAAATGAAGCAATGTTTTATACTATCAAGCGACGTCACTTACTCTTCCCCTTTCTGGACCTCCACCTCTTGCACCTTCCGGGGGTCAGCGGTCCTGATATAGTCAAGCAAACCCATGTCTGCAAAATAAATACCAAAAGATTAAACACCATATACAAAAATTATATATAAAAAAAATTTCTTTTCCACCAAAACGAAGCTTCACCCACCCGTTCTATCAGGTCTCTCAAAGGCCGGATAAGTGTTTTCACCAAACGGATAATATAGGCTCAAACCCACAAGAGCTAAAAAACATTTCGGATACCACCAAAAAGGAGCTTTATTAGAAGAAAGGACTTGAACAGCCTGCTCTTGGCGAGCACTGAGATGGGGATCCGGATCCTTCTCCAACACGCCTCTCGTATACAAAGGGACGGAGATAGGAAACACCCTGGAATCAACCCAGAAAAAATGGTCCGCCCAGTTCTTAATAGAATCCGGAGGCTTCGAGAGACAAGAAGAAGCCGATAGGGAACGTTTCGCAAACGAAAATAATCCGTCACTATATATGCGCGTATAAAACGCACGAAAAACAGCTACCGACGGGCCAAGATCAAGTACGCGCGTCAAAACCTCGAAATGAGATATACGAGCAGCACCAAAGGGGGATAATTGAGAAATATGTATACGGAAATACTTGAGAACGGCTACAAAAAATTTAGTAAAAGGAATCCTATAGCCACAATAATCAAATAACCTAGTATAGACGCCCACTTTACCCTCAGGAAATTGGGTGATAGTCCTGTCCCACCTCGGGGCGGTAGGATGAACTTCATCAGGAATATAATAATTATTGCAAAAGCTCTCTACCATTTCTCGAGTCATAATGGAATGTTTATTAGCCATTTTGAAGAAGACAGACTAAGATAAATGCTAACCTGAATCTCAAAAAACTGAGAACGAGGGAAATAATGCACAGACGAGGAATAAGAAGTAAGAGCTCTAAGAAATTAACAATGGCGGTGAAAAGATTTTGAGAAGAGAAAAAAACAGTAAAAATGAGGGGTATTTATACTTTGGGTATAGTTACTACTACCGATACTTGGATGATGTCACGTGTATACCACTTGCCTAATCAACGATAGAAAAGCGCATGGGAAACTGGTGAAAAGCTATCATCAGTCAGAAGGTAAAAGGACAACAGCGCTCCACGTCACTGAAGCGTCACCAATTCAGAAGCGGTACGGCATAAAAATAGATAACTCAAGGAAATAAAGCAGCCGAAAGTCTAGCATTGATCATCGCACACATGACATGATCCGCATGCAATATCATACTAGACTGGGGGTACTTGATGACGTATACTAGGTGTACCAAGCCCCTAGGCTTGGGCCACACTATTACTCGGGCTTTTGGGCCCAACCTGTCAATAACGGGCCGTAGTAAAACCTAATCTCGCATGGGCCACGGCCCGAACCCAACGATCCGTTCGCGGAACCAGTTATAAATGACCCATCCGCGGATCCACCTATAGGATGATCCGTCCGCGAAAACCATCCGCATCCGTTCACACGATTATCGCGGAACCTTGCCCGACAAGGGACCCACCCCGACCACTACTAAAGTAACCGAAATACTAGGAAACCCTAGTACTAGATACCTATAAATAAGGATCACAATACATCCCAAAAGGTACACACTTATTCTTATTCTCTCTGACATATACTCTGATAACATGAATACTTACTCTCACGTCGGAGTCTAATTGTAGGGTCCATCCCCACGGTAAGGCTAACGATTTACTTTTAATTGTGCAAAAAATCATCACTTCTCTTGCTCTAGTACAAGACCAAGCATTCAAGTCACTTGGAGGCCCGACCCGACAAAAGGACTTCAACACCTTGCTAAACCCGACACGAATTTTGTACTAACAAAATGCATGGAAAGTCAGGTCCTTTTGTTTGGCTACAAACGAAGTATATCTACTACGATCATTCATTTTGCATGGAAATTTAGGTTTTTTTTGTTTGAATAACGAGAATGCATTCTCAACAGGTAAACACTACAAGAAAAAGGAGAACAGGTGACCAAGTTTTCTCGAGCGACATATGTCGCCCGAGAAAGCACACTAAACGACAAAAAACCGTCCGACGTGGCAACAATTCTCATAGACTTTTTAGTCAAAGTTTGGTTAGATTTTCCCGGGCGACATGTCGCCCGGGATAAGTTGGTTAAAATTTGACCGTAAAACTCAACGAAAATCTTGGCGGCTTTTTTTCCCGCTCACTTTACCGGGCGACATGTCACCCGGGAAAACTTTATAATTTTTTTTAATTCGATTGAATGTTTAAGCGTGGTAATTAGTGTTAATTAACGTTGGTTTCTTTTTCCCGGGCGACAAACTATCTATTAAAATTCAACATAAAAAATTGTAACGAAACTCTTGGCGGCAAATTTTCCCGCTTATGTTTCCTGGCCGGGATTAGGTATTTTATAAAAAAATTTAATTATGCTTATAAATCATTATTTTTTATAAAATATATTTTATAAATAATAACTTATAAAGATACTTATAAAATATATAATTCCCGCCTAAGAATTCCCGCCTAGAATTCCCGCCAAAACTTCCCGCCTAGAATTCCCGCCTAAAAATTCTGAGGATTTTAACTATAAATATGATACTTATACAGCACCACCACCACCACCAACTCTTATCCTTACAAACTCTTTACACCACCACCATCACCACCCAGTTTTGTAACTTATGCAAATGGAGTCGTATGAATCTTTTATGTGTCGATGTGAAGGTGGTAATGTAGTGTTGAGACAATCACATAAACCACACAGCTTTGGTAAACTTTACTATGCGTGTCCTCGTTCAAAGGTAAACAATAAGAACCTTTTTTATCTATGCAATGTATAAATAATTTGTTTTTTAAAATGACATTCCTTATGATTTTTTATCGTTTAACAGCCTTCACAAAAAAATCATGGATGTGGATATTTTAAATGGAAGGATGAGATCACTTTTGGAAACGCAAGTTCTTTTTCGGGACCGACAACACCTTCAAATTCTTCTTCGCGTGTAAGTTCTTCTTCAGGATCCTCTAGAGCCGCACTTAGTCCTGGAAACACACAGAGTGCTCAAACTGCAAGCTCTTAACTATGAAGATAAAGATACTAGAGGCAAGACTAGCCATGGAGAAGAATCCTGATGACCACCCGTGTGAGTCAGCTGCAATACTTCATGAGCTTTTAAATGAAATGGAAAACCTTCGTGTGGAGTAGTAGTTAGTGTATTTGGTTGAATGTGCTAGAATAAAGGAGATTGAGGGGATGCCCACGTTTCCATGTTTTCACCATTTTAGGATGTAGTGGTTTATGTTTGTGTCATGTTTTTTTAATAAGAGTTCTTATGTTTATGGGTATACAGAAAATTGCTCCATTGAACATCTAATGTACAACGATAACATATCGACTCATCCGTTGAACATCTAATGTACAACGATAACATATCGACTCATCCGTTGAACATCTAATGTACAACGATAACATATCGACTCATCCGTTGAACATCTAATGTGTAACGATAACATATCGACTCATCCGTTGAACATCTAATGTCTCATCCGTTGAACATCTAATGTGTAACGATAACATATCGACTATTCGTGAACATTAAATTTGTAACAACGATATAAATATAGACTCTTCCGTTTGAACATTAATGTACTATCGTAACATATCGACTCATTCGTTGAACCTCTAATGTATAACCCTAACATATTGACTCATTCGTTGAACCTCTAATGTATAACCATACCATATCGACTCGTCCATTGAACGTCTAATGTATATCCATACCATATCGACTCGTCCATTGAACGTCTAATGTACAACCATACCATAACGACTCGTCCGTTAAACGTCTAATGTACAACCATATCATAACGACTCGTTAGTTGAACGTCTAATGTACAACCATAACATATCAACTCATACGTTGAACCTCTAATGTGTAACCCTAACATATAGACTCATCCGTTGAACCTCTAATGTATAACCATACCATATCGACTCGTCCATTGAACGTCTAATGTATAACCATACCATATCGACTCGTCCGTTGAACGTCTAATGTATAACCATACCATATCGACTCGTCCGTTGAACGTCTAGTGTACAAACATACCATAACGACTCGTCCGTTGAACGTTCAATATACAACCATACCATAACGACTCGTTCGTTTGATCGTCATATAGTACCAGTCGACTCATCGACACCTTCTCTTCGTGACGCAACACCGTTTGTAATATCTATGCATCTACAAGACACAACAATCTCACTATAAATGTGATTAGCTTCGTGTATTACCTCCATGCGCGCGTATGCAATATCACCGGTTAACGTAGAGTTTGAACGGTTGTCTTAGTATTTTTTACCCGCCATGCCTTGCTGCGTTCTCTGTAGTCGTATAATGTATTATGTAATCAAAACACTTATCATCATCTTAATGCTCTGTTAGTCGATGACCCTAGAAAGTAAACCTGATGGATCACACGCACTTATAACACCGCAAACACGATCCCGAGTAATCTAATCCCATCCACTACCACTCTTGTGTGGTAGTCATCACGTATACTTAGCCGCTCCGCGCTGACTCGCCGCTCGAGGCCCTGGGCGCACTCTAGGGCTCCACACACGAGCCTCGCCGCGTAGTGCCCTTACCAAATGATGAAGTGTCAATGCCATGGCGTCGAAATGGGAAGCTATATGTGGGGGCACCTTCTCGATCTTGGTATGGTACTACCGGGACGGGCCAGAGATGTCCTTATTCCGCCCCCTCCGCCCCCGCCTCAATGCACGCACAACTCCGGCGATGTCGAAAAGCTAAAAACATAAGATACATAGTACCTAACCAATACAGGTGAACTGATGATGAAGCTTTTTAGATCAGTGTGACGACAAGTTTTTCTCAGATGCTGACACAGCATGAGGGTCACAGTATGAGTCAACACCTGAGTTCGGTAGCGGGAGTGGCGGGTGCGGGGATGATGAGATAGCCGACGATGAGGACGGCGGCGAGGACGAGGAGGACGAGGAGGATGGCGATAGTTAGAGATGTTATATATTGGTTAGTATGCTATTTTGTTTCTTTACGTTGATCTTGGCGACCTTTATGTAAACATTTGTCTCCCTATCTAGTTGAATATTGATTTGTAACTTGCGGATAATTCAAGGTTTGTGAATAGTAAGCCCCGTTTTGTAGACTATATTGTGTTTATTAGGATTTTGGACGATTTAGCTTTATTAGATCAAATGCGTTGATCCGTTATATTGTATTGTGTTTTGGTACAAGTTGTGATGTATTTGGATAGAGTCTATATTGGTTTATACAGGTTTAATGTTTGGTAGATTTTTTTCCGAAAAAATTCCGGAAAAAAATCTGGAAAATAGCTGTAAAAAATAAATTTGCAGACATATCCCGGGCGACATGTCGCCCGGGAAGGTTGAAACAAAAAAAAATTTATAATTAATCCCGGGCGACATATCGCCCGGGATTAGTGCGAAAGTATTTTATTTTTTCTTTTCCCGGGCGACATGTCGCCCGGAATAGTGACGAAATAATTTTTAGTTTCTTTTTTCCCGGACGACATGTCTCCCGGGATAGTGATGAAATAATTTTTAGTTTCTTTTAAAACGCTATTTTAATTAAATAAGCAATCATCAATACTAATCATTATTTTATAACACCACTTTCCCGGGCGAGCAATCATCAATACTAATCATTATTTTATAACACCACTTTCCCGGGCGACATGTTGCCCGGGATACGTATCCACCGTGGCACATATTAGTTTTACTGAAAACGTGTGGGTCCCACCAAGTCGCTCGGGAAAGTCGCCAAGAAAGAATCCCTGTCGAGCTTTCCCCTTCAAATTATCCCGGGCGACATGTCGCCCGGGATAAGTATCCCTAGCGACATGTCGCCCGGGAAGACGTAAAAATATCACTGGGGATAGTGGTAAATGTTGTAGTGAAACTTGTAATTCCCTACCCAAATTGATCTCGAATTTGTAAAGAGATTTACATGAAATCCACACACAAAACCTTTAGTAACCCTAAACAATTACAAACAAATAGTAATACATTAAAACCATGATGTGAATCTTCACCTACGTCAAGTTGATCAAGAAAAAAGGAAGATGTGTAATCTGTGGCAGTTTCGACATAGCGTTCAGAAATGTTGATATTTTTATCATTGCAAGTGCGGTAATGCAAACCAAATAAGCGGGATATTTATAGACGCAATTGAACATAATCAGATCTTAGATGTTATAATTGTGCAATTATTTGTGACAAACAAAAGGATACATGGAAATTTCAGTTGATCATAAAATATCAATCATTAAGACTCAAACTTAATCTTTTTATGGCAAACCAAAGGATACATGGAAATTTCAAGTTGTTGATTATAATACATTGAAGTCATTAAGACTCATCAACATTTTAGTCTTAGACTCTTAGGACTCAATCTTGTAGTATATCTATACTAAATGCTTAAAACTGAATTTCTTAAAACTGAATTTCTTAATCAATTAATGCTTCACACGTAACAGTTGTACACGCATATAACAGTTGTGCGCATACACATATTATGGAAACTTTTTAATACCATTAACGGTGATTGTTAATTTGGTCAAATGTTGAATTATTGAAAGTTGAAAAATAAGTTGTTCGAGTCCATTATAAACTCATCTTCATATCTCATTTTCTCATTCTCTCTCTCTTAAAAAAAAACACACAACACCACAATCCATCTCTCTCTCTTAAAAAAACACAAACACCACCGTCAGCTGCCACCCCACCACTGCCCGCTGCCACCACCACTGGACCTGCTGTCGCCGTTGTAGGTTAGTCAGAATATGTGTGTTTTATATTTAAAGTTCGTTAATATTTATTATAAAGTTTATTTTGTAAACTTTATTATTTTTGAGTTTTGTTTATAGATCTATGTTTCTTTTAATTTTTAAAGGTTTTATTCTTTATAAATCTTTATATTTGTTTATGTTAGGGGTGTGCACGGTTCGGTTTGGGTCGGTTTTTGGCCAAAACCGAAACCGAATGTTCGGTTTTTTGTGTGACCATAACCGAAACCGGTCGGTTTTTCTCGGTTCGGTTTCTCGGTTTCAATCGGTTTTCCGGGTTCGGTTTCTCGGTTTTTCGGTTTCTTCAAAAAAAATTTATTAATTTTTTTATTAACTTTCCCATTATATAAAATAAAATATGCCTAAAGGAGCCCAGTATTTTTAAATCTTAAAAAGGCCCAATAATATTTGTCATTATAGAAAATAAACTTTGACATTCAATAAACATTATAGTCCAATAATATTTGCCATTATAAGACTATAAAACTACTCCCTCAGTCTTAAAATTATAGTCCACATTTTCTTTTTACGATGTCTCAATTTAATTGTCCACTATAAAAAATAGATACGGAAATTTGATCAAGTTTACCATATTATCCTTTGTTCAAATTAATATTACAAACTTTAAAGATGACGTTAATTAATTAATTAAGTGTAAAAACTGTCATTCTGCAAAAATTAAGAGAGATAAATCAGTAATAATTATGTTTTTTTAAACTGTGTGTTTTTTGTCGGGGAACAATAATTTTGGGACGGAGGGAGTACGAAATAAAAAAACGAAGAAGAAAATATAAGGTTAAAAGTTGTAAAACACAAAAATGCGGAGCATAACACTCTCTTGCCAACTTTAATAAAATGATAAAACTGCCGAAAAAAGGGGCGAAACATAAACTATAAAGTTTGGCAAGTTAAAAATTGTAAAATACAAAAGATACATAATTAAATAAACATCGTCTCGTCATGTCAATAAATCGGATAACATGGGGTATTGGTTGTAGAATGAGGATATGGGGGTACCACCCATTGACAACTTTACACAAACAACAACACCCAACTTCAGCGAGGTATGAGGGAGATGATAAAGACCTACGACGAGAATGTATACACAAGCAAGATAGACTTTATGTGAGTTTGGTAAGACTTTAGGGAATCAAATTATTATAGTTAGGGTCCGTTTGGTTTTCAGACGAGTTTATGATTAAGATTTGAATTTGAATTTGGATATAAATTTGGATTTGATTTTTTTTTACCTGGGTATTCGACTCGACATTGCGAGCTGACTAATCCAATGACGACTACCCTTTTGAATAGCCCGGAGTCGACACAAGTGAACTTCCATGGCCACCTCCAATATAACAGGATTTGGATTTGATGTAGGAGAAAAAAAAGAATTTTATACGTTAAATTTATATAAATAAAATGGATATTAAATATATAAAAATAAAGTTAATGTCACCTTTAACTTTGTGGAAATTAAAAAATAAAATGCACGACTGTGAGAGTTACACGCCAATAAAAAGTAACAAAAAGTTGACAAAAGTAGACAAATATGAATGGGATGCAGAAAATCAGAGGTATTCATCTCGGAAAATGCGTCTATAAAATTTTTACAAACAAACTTTCACAAAATGATTTGTCACCAATTAAATCATCTTATTCATTTATCTCTCTTCCTTTTAATTTTCCATCATCCTATCAATGCATGCCAAATCTTTTTGTGAAAAATTCTTTTGTGAAACCTTTGTGGATGTAGCATACGTCGTTGATCCCAACAACTCAAACCAATCAATTAAATATTTCTTTCAAACCATTTTCGAATCCGAATACCACGTAACAAACGGACCCTTAGAGTGAATTGTAAAAACCGTCCTTATGTTTTGTCCGAATCACAGGTGCAGTATTTATAACTCAAAGTGCATGAACAGTCTTTGTGTTTGTGACGAACTTTAGCTTTACTTTTTGTCACGGGCAAAAGCGAAATGAATGAGCTGAAGCTGAGATCAGTTGATACGTATTTTAAGTACGCTAAGCATTTTAGGAAGTGTATTCATGCTATAAGAGGGTAATGCAGATGAAAAAGACAATGGCCTCAGGCACGGACGCACGGTTTTGAACCTTAGATAGTTTTGACAAGCCTCAGGTTTATTTAACACCAAAACTATATATCGAGGCAACGTCACACCTGACATCACAACGACCACATATTGCACAAATTTATTCCTCAAAATCTCACTATCTTTGACATCAAACCAAAAAAGTATTCATAGTAACACCATTTAGCCTAAAGACATTGATCATTCGCGTGCCACGACTACCACTTGCTTCCCAACATTTTTTCCAGAAAACAGACCAACCAAAGCCGCAGGTGCATTCTCAAGCCCTTCTACAATGTCTTCTATGTAGTTTATCGTGCCATTTTTAATAAGAGGTATAATCATTTCTAGATACTTTGGGTACTTGTGATAATGATCAGAAACAATGAACCCTTGCATGTGCACACGTTTTGCTATCAGGGTAAAAAGGTTGCGCACCCCCTCCCGTTGCTCCAAATTGTACTGTGAGATCATCCCGCAAACTGAAATTCGTCCATTTAGTCTCATGTTCAAGAGTACTGCATCCAACATCTTTCCTCCAACGTTCTCAAAGTAAATATCGATTCCTTCTGGAAAGTACCTGAATAGAAAAACCATCTCAAAAAACTAGAGGTGCTAACATTTACAAAGAAAAAATAATAATGGTATTTAATAATTAAACGGGTCAAATGGTCAAATAGATTAAAGTTCGCATAACGAGTAATCAAACACTTGCAGTGATGCAGCATCTTTATAATCTAAAACCTTCATAGAAATTGCCAAAAAACAGTTTGAAAGGTCGACCAAGCCTGACCTGTTTTGACCCACACTCAAAAACTAAATCTTTCGACCTAAACCTGTGGTGACCCATTACCCAATCCGCCTGTTTATCTACTGCAACAAACAACTAATATGATGAAACAAACCTCTTCAGAGCCGCATCCAGATCTTGCTCTTCCTTGTAATTAAAAGCTTCATCAAATCCAAATTTGTTCTTCAGCAAATCAACCTTGGGTGATAAATCACACATAAAAACAAATCAATACTAAAGAAAACGATAATTTTTAAGTTTAAAATATTAGGACGAGATACTTAAGGTGTATGTGTCATACAGCGCCAAGCAGAAAACGGAATCATAAGCTAACGTAACTAATTTTTATAGTGGAGATAATTTAACATAAGCCCATTAATCGTATAAGTATAAAGTAAGCTAAAATGTCAAAAGCACGAACCTTTTCCTTCGTACCAGCACTCCCAACAACATAGCATCCTGACAACTTAGCAAACTGCCCAACCAGCTGTCCAACTGCACCAGAAGCAGCCGAAACAAAGACATATTCTCCTTTCTTTGGAGTACAGATATCATAGAAACCAATATAAGCGGTCATACCCGGCATACCTAGGTAAACATCAGAAGTTAAATACAAGGTCATAAAGCAACCTCTTCTATACTTCTACGTTTAGTACATTCGTTTGAGGCACACGTATTTTACTAAAAATATTCTTCATGTATGACACAATAGGACGATCTCATAAACCAAAAACAATATAATCAATTAACTGTGACTTGCAGAATCTTATACACTGAATTCTGTTTATCAAGACCCGTCCCGGTATGATCGTGGGCTCTTACAGACAATATTCATTACATGAGATTTTGTAACTTCTTTAAAGCCTATTTGTATCGCAGATTATTAAGAATTCTTATCAAGTGCCGGTGTATCCGTATGTCTATGTGACATGTTCTACAGCTGCACGACCTAAACGAGGGCATTGTTAGACTCACCTACAATTAGAGCTCGACGAAAAACACTTTAAACATAAATCATACCAAGAATTCCAGTATAATAAGAAAGAGGCACATCGGTATGTTCAATCTTGAATAGACCCTCAGGAGCATTGATAATGCTGTATTCCTCCCATCCTGTAAATCCCCAAATTAGGTCGCCTTTCTTAAAGTTTGCATGCCCAGATTCAAGAACCTTAGCTACTCCATATCCTGTTAGAGGCTGCAAGGTGGTAAAGATTAGATACAGTAGTGAATATAACTCATTTGACTGACCAAATGTCAAAACATTGTCATCTCTAACTTTGAAACAAAACTAGTACAGTAGTGAATACTCGTAAATCATATACATATGCTATTAAGAAGACTAAAACTACCGGCCTCCCAACTGCCAAACAGAAGCAGACACTTGATACGTGACATTCAGCATACGTTTAGTTTTATAAATTTGTGACAGCAGATTAATAACATAACGCGTTGTTGCTAACCTCAACTGATCCAAAGCAATTATAAACCTTCATTGTTCAAACATAGTTTTTTATATAATGATAGAATTCTTTGCCATTCACTCTAGTATGTGTTGTAGCCATTTGTCACTGTCAATCCTATAAAATAATGCTGTAATTATCATATGAGAACTTTTAAACACAGTTGGTCAAATTTATACATTAAATATTGCAACCCTTTTGAGTGAGATTGACCATTCCCCAAGTAGCTAGCCCAGGCAATGAGCACATGTTAACGTAGTTGGAATTGAACCAAGACCTTTTAGTGATACTAGTTTCGACTCACCGGTTGTTTAGGTGTCCAAACACTCTTTTATGGTCAGCTACAACAACATTGATTCTGATTATTAGGTTATTATTTAATTTGGGTAAGACTCGGGAAACGTCCTTATAGGCTCATAAGGTAGAGGGCTTTTAAGAAATATGTCAAACGTTCAATCCCAACTCCCTCGGTTCAAAGGAAAACAACTAAACGTTACTCGAGGTACTATCCAAGGTGAAGAGTCTCATCATGTCTTTGTTTGGCTTATATAGCCGGGTTATGGCTTATTTGGTTTTGGGCTTCTGTTTCATACTAAGCTCACTTTTTGTGGCTTATATTTAAACTTTTCAGCTTTAGATGAAGTTTATCATGTCGTTATAGACTTATACCAATAGACTTATAAGAGCCGAAAGGTTTTCAAATAAGCCACAAAAAGTGAGCTTATTATGAAACATAAGCCCAAAAACAATTAAGTCATAAGCCGAAACAAACACCCCCTAATTAGTTTTGGCATTTAATAGGGTTTATCATCCAAAATTATCAAACACCCAAATAACTGAACTACATACCGAACCAGGAGTAAAAGAGTCGACATAACTGCCTTCAGTTTTAGTCATACGACCACGCATGTAAGGATCACATGACAGATAAAGATTCTTAACAAGTAGACCATTAGAACCTTCTGGAAGTTTAAGGTTGATGGTTTCAGATGTTTTAAGGATCATGTCGGATTCCTTAGGAAACCCTACAACGTAGTCTTTTAGTATTACTTGTTTGTTGTTGATCACTTTTTCCATGATGATCAAAATGTTGTTTAGGTTTGTGTTTTGTTTGAAGGTGAATTGAAGAGGTAACTGGAGTGGATTTAAAAGTGAGGCTCTGGAACAACCTAGGAGGAAGGTATGAGAGGATGACCTTAAGGTTTAGGGTGATTTTGAAGTGGAGAAGGTGAAGTATTTGGAGTATGAATAAACCTTTCATCGTATTGACAATCCTCAATCCTATCTTCCTATAAAGGTGAGCTTGCATCATCCTATTGAAGTTGTTGATCCCACGCCTTGATCGGTTCTTTAGAATATAAAAAGTTTGTTACCTTGGAGAATCCAAAATAACAAAGATTGAGACTTTGTGAATATATCAAAGTGTATG